>VZQC01014352.1:64949-94310 GCA_009823505.1 Rhizomys pruinosus | reverse complement strand
TATATATATATATATGACTTTTTCAGTTGTAAAGAAGAGTAAGGTTATACCATTTGCATGAAAATTGATGCAACTGGAGACAATGATGTGAATTAAGTCACTTTCAGAAATACAAATATTTTGTTTTCTTTCATTAGTGGTTCATAGATTTGATATAGATACATAAAATCGTGTATGAAAGTAGCAATGAAATTGTCTACAACAGGAGGGAGAGGAAATGGGCCAGGGACATATGTTCAATTTATGGTATATACCTCTATGGAAATTTTTTTAAAATATGGTTATAAATGGCTTTTAGGATTAAGAGCATTTGTTATCTTATGAACTGATAGTTCAGATGGTGATCAAAGCTGGTACTGCCAATCGTGCAGTGATACCAAGGATCCAGGGCTTGTTTCTTTCTCTGGTCACATTTTTTATTTCTAAGGTAGCTTTGCATCATAGCTGTGACTTGGCCGCCAGTACATGTCATTGTTGGTATGCACTAAGAGAGACATATTTGAAATAAATGTAAACTGGACCCACATTTCGCAGGAGGATGTTACACTCTGGTGGCTTCGCTCTGTGGCTGTCAGACTCTTGGGTCTAAGGACCATTCTACATTGGAATTATCAAAGACCCAAATAAATTTTATTTGGGCCATGTGATAGTTAATTTTCTGTGTCATTTGACTGGGCTAAGAATATTCAGAAAACTGATAAAACTATATTTCTAGGTGTGTCCCTAAACACCTTCCTGAATTAAGTTCATATTTCAGTCAGTAAAATGAGTGAACTTGATCTACACTCATGAACCTCAGCAGGCACCGTCCAATTTGTTGAGGTCTTTGGAAGAAAGGCATGGGGGAAGGGCAAACTTTTTGAAATAGGGTCTCCCTGTAGCCTCACCTGGCCTGGAACGCACAGAGATCTGCCTACCTCGGCCTCCTGAGTGCTGGGATGAAAGGCGCGAGCCACCATGGTCCACTGATGTTAAAAGATAACTTGGCAATTGTGATTTGGTAATTATTTTCAGGGCTTGAACTATATCACCCATGTTTTCCTGGCTTTTAGAATCTCTGCTAAAAGGTCAAGGTTTTTCTGATGCACTTGCCTTTGTGAGTTTGTATTTTTCTCTTGCAGCTTTTTTTTGTTTTTTTGTCTTTTCGAGACAGGGTCTCCCTGTAGCCCCAGCTATCCTGGAACTCGCTCTGTAGACCAGGCTGGCCTTGAACTCCCAAAGATTCGCCTGCCTCTGCCTCCCAAGTGCTAGGATTAAAGGCGTGCGCCACCACGCCCGGCCTCTTGCAGCTTTTAACGCTCTTTGTTTTGTGGTTTTGGTATCTTCACTATAATGTGTTGTGGAGAGATTCTTCTCCGGTCTTGTCACTGAGTTTGGATGCCTGTTTCTATCTCTATATTTAGCAGAGTTTCTCCCATACATTCATTGAATTTATTTTAGATAGCTTTAAGATTTTAAAAATCTCAGCTCCTCCTTCTACCCTGTGATTTCTTTTTTTTTATTTTATTTTATTTATTTTTGTATGTGTATGAATGTACTGTCTGCATGTAGGTTTGTGCACCCGTGTCGTGCAATGCCGCAGAGGTCAGAAGAGGGTCTCGGATTCCCCTGGAACTGGAGTTCTCCTGGAATTGGAATTACAGACGGTTCTCAGCCACCATGTGGGTGCTGGGGATCGAACCCAGGTCCTCTGCAAGAGCAGTCGGTGCTCTTAACTGCTAGGCTATCTCTCCAGCCCGTACCCTGTGATTTCTTAGATTAGGTCTACAGAGAGTGTTCCAAAATTCTTGGACAGTGTAGTCATGCTTTAGTGTTGTTGCCTGGATTTTTAAGATAGGGTCTCTCTGTAGCCCCAGCTGGCTTGGAACCTGCTGTGTAGACCAGGCTGGCCTTGATTTCACAGAGATCTGCCTGCTTCTGCCTCCTGAGTGCTGGGACGAAAAGCGGGTGCCAGCATGCCTNTTTTTTTTTGCCTTTTCGAGACAGGGTCTCCCTGTAGCCCCAGCTGTCCTGGAACTCGCTCTGTAGACCAGGCTGGCCTTGAACTCACAAAGATCCGCCTGCCTCTGCCTCCCTAGTCCTAGGATTAAAGGTGTGCACCACCATGCCCGGCTTGCCTGACTTTTTTTTTAATTGATGTTTGAATGTTGTATTTCCTGGACTTTGTCTTCCATCCCTGATATTCTTTCTTGTGCTCCTTACAGTCTGTTGTTAATGCTTTCCACTGTGGGATTTATTTGATTAATTTATTCAAAACCTTTTTTTTCCTGCTGGATTTCTCATCCCTGTTGCTAGCATTTTTATTCAGGCCCTAAATCCAGTTCCTGATTTCATTAACTGGATTGTCTGCATCCTCTTTGAAGTCACTGATCATGTCTATAATCAGATTTTCACATTCTTTGTAAGTTTGACTCGTCCAGCATCTTTGGATTTGGTGGTTGAGGAGCCGTGAGTGTTTGGAGGAGTTCGGGGGTTTGCTTTTTCATGCTTTTTGTGTTTCAGGGTTATGATTTGTGTGTTTGTTCAAATGGGTATCTCTTGTGGTTTTGCAGGGGGCATCTTCTTATGAAGCAGGCCTCATTTGAAGGGTCAATCCCCAATTCCACTCAGAAAGGAGAAAAAAAAAAAAACACTGTAACAACAATACCAAACCAAACCACCAAACCAGATATAAAAATACACATTAAAGGAGTTAAAACTAAGTATTATGTGACCAAAGGATCCTGGAGAAGAAAATGGTAAAAATAAAGTACAATAAGCTATAAAGTCAATGACTTTATAATTAGGATTAAAGTAGATATAATTATTGGGTGAAAGAATGTGGTAAAAGAAAACAGTAAATAAATTAGGGTAAATGAAAAACAAAAGAAGAATATGAGGAAAAGGGAGAGGAAACAGCAAGGGACAAAAATACCTGCTTGCTTGTACAATAAAGAAAAATGCATAGGCAAAGTTAAATGTCAGAAGACTAGTAGAAACAAACATCTGTAAGTTTCATAAAAATAAAAGTAATACTAAAGATATACTGAGAGGAAACACAAAGGGTGAAAAGGAAGAGCTCTTCTGAGTTCTCTGAGATCAGAGTTGGCCAGGTAGAAGGAATGGTTAGGTGGTGTTGGAGGCTCTTGATTTTCATCCTGTTGAAGGAGTTGCTCCATCTCAGGGCCCAGGGTCAGGTAGTTGCTCAACCACTTCATTCACTTTGGGGGCTGCCCTTCTTTGTGTACCAGGTGCCTCTGCTGGCCACAAATCAGCTTTGCAGCCTGTGAGTCAAGCAGGTTCTCCTTAGCCCCAGAGACTCCCCAGTTTGTTCCTGGGATGGCTAATGTCCAAGCTGAGGATGATTCATATATGTATAAGTACACAGCACTTAGACCTGGACTGAAGGACCAGTCTTGGTGCCTTCAAATCGCACTCAGCATTAAACACTGTGGAGAAAAGGGCCTAGAAATAGAGTGCTCTGCTGAACCTAAACTTCAGAACCTCAGTCTGTCTGCAGTGACAAAGCAGATTGCTCCTCCAATGTTAATGTCACAGCTGCAGAGGAATCACTCTCATACCAAATCCCCCAAATAGATAAGACTTATCCATTACTGTGGGCTTGTATCTATGGCTAGGAATACCAATATCTTTCACCAGGACCTCCTGGTTTAACTTGTGGGTAAGTCTTCAGTTTCTTCTCTACTGCAGGGAGCCTGGTAGACTTACTTCACTGCTTAACCCCTCTTTCTTTGGGCTGTTCTGCTGTTCTATCACATAGTGATTGCTGATGCACTTCCTGTCGGTCTCCTTGTGGAAGAGAGTTCATTCTTTGTTGCTCTGACTCTTCTCATTCAGGGCATCACGTGGATGTAGCTTCTAGCTTGCCATCCTATTCAGAAAGCCCAATCTATTGTTTTAAGCATGCTGTATTGGGGGGCTGGGGCATTACCACAGTGTGTAAAGCACTTGTCATGTAAGTGGAAGCACCTGAGTTTGGATGCCTAGATACACAAATATTTAAAAATGTAGATATGGTAGTAGTCGATGTCTGTCATATCAGCACTCCTATATCAAGATGGGAGGTGAGAACCAGGAACAGGAGAAGCTCCAGAAACCTGGGTCAGTCAGCTAGCTTGGCTATTCAGGTATGAACAGGAGACCTTGGATCAAAGTAGAAAATAAGGACTTTTGACAACCCAGGTTGTCCTCTAACCACACACACACACACACACACACACACACACACACACACGCAGGGAGGTTAGGGGGAGGAAGATCTATATTTGGGAGATTTTAGTCTGTTTATTAGCTGTTCTTAAAGGAGTTTGCTTTTCTTCTCTTGGTAAAAAGTACTCTTTTTGATTGTTTGTTTCCTTGTGTATTGTGACTTTCTTACATCTATTGACTTACTTCTCAGGGGAGCTGAGGCCCAGAACCTTCAACGCACACTGAGGACTAACAGTGATGATTCTGTTAGACAGGCAACCAACTCATGTGATGGAAGTTGGTTGAACTTTGCTCTGGCACTTGGTCAGAATTTCCCCAGCGATAGTGAGCATCTTACAAAAGTATAGTGATCCTGTTATTTCGCTAAATCTATTTTTGGGACCCAGAGCTGTAGATCCTTGACTGTGTGTCCCCTTCAACATTTCCTAATAATTGGGAAACCAGAATGCATCATTAAAACTCAAACTCATTTAACGGGAACTTTAAGGCTTCTTGCAGTCAGCAAAACTATCACCATGGTTGGTATAATGGTGGATGTTGATGATCAGCTAGGCGGAATCTAGATTCATCTTGAGATGAATTCTGCTGTTTCCTCAGAATTGAAATGTTCCCTCCAAGAGGGAGGGATAAGGCTCATAAGAGCCAGAAAGCAAACAACCGTCACTTGTTTGAAAAAAACTGATGAGCTGGAGAGATGGCCTAGCGGTTGAGAGCACCAACTGCTCTTGCAGAGGACCTGGGTTCGATCCCCAGCACCCACATGGTGGCAGAGAACCGTGTGAAACTCCAATTCCAGGAGAACTCCAGTTCCAGGGGAATCCGATACCCTCTTCTGACCTCTGCCGCATTGCATGACACGGGTGTGCACAAACCTACATGCAGACAGTATATTCATACACATAAAAAAATAAAATAAAACAAATTTTAAAAAAACCCTGAAACTTGCAAGGTTCTCAAAGGCCCCTCCTCAGCTTTGAGAAGCAGAAAATCGATGCTGGGGGAGACCCTGAGTGGAGATGCTTAGAGCTCTCAAGCTTCCCAAAAATTGTGCAAAGAACTCTTGAGTTGCAGCTTTCCTTAGTTGTCGCTTGTTAATGTGGTGGTTTGAATGAGAATGTTCCCCCATAGGCTTCAAGTACTCAGGCATTTTTGTCCCCAGTTGGGAGCCCTGTTTGGGAGATCTTAGAAGGTGTGACCATGCTGGAGGGTGGGGGCCACTGGGGGGGTGGGGGCAGGCTTAGAGAGTTCAACAAAACCTTGCCAGTCTCCAGTTGCTCTCTCTCTGCTTCCTGTGCCCACTTGAAGATGTGAATCTTGGCTTTCTGCTCCAGTTCCTGCCACCATGCCTCCCTGCCATGGTAGACTCTAATTCCCTGGAACCATTAAGCTTTTTCTTTCTTTTTTTTTTAAGCTTTATTTTTTTAATTTAATTAATTTATTTTTTATGTGTATGAATGTTCTCAGCTGCCATGTGGGTGCTGGGGATTAAACCCGGGTCTTCTGCAAGAGTGGTCGGCGCTCTTAACCACTAGGCTATCTCTCCAGCCCAGGAACCATCGATCTTAAGCTCAAATAAACTCTTGCTTTTATATGTTCCCTTGGTTATGGTGATTTTATCAAAGCATCAGAAAAGTGACTAATACACCTGTGTTAGGGTAGGCTTTTCTGAGATGAAACTGCTTTTGAGTCATCCCGTTCCTGTAACCAACCCCTCACCCATGTTCCTGTTAGTAACCCCAATGAAAATTCATTGGTTCACAGGATTGAACTTTGGTGGAGTCATTACTTTGGTCTGCCCTGGATTCTCTTTGTAGGGTGAATAGACGTGTGTGTGTGTGTGTGTGTGTGTGTGTGTGTGTGTGCGCGCGCGCATGCTTCATCTTCACAGAAAAAGTCTTTGACAAAACAGAGGTAATCTCCGAACATGCTTTTGAGGCATTGTCCTGATTTGGTTAACTGAAGTAGGAAGATCCACTCTAAATGAAGGTGGTATCATTCCCTGGGCTTGTGACCAGGACTGCGTAAAAGGGAGGAAGCTAGCTGAGTCTTGAGCATTCATCATCTCTCCTTCTTAACTATGGATGTAATGTCACCAGCTGCCATCAGCACCTGCTGACAGAACTATATCCTTGGACCATGATCCAAAAGAAACTCTTGTCCCTTAGGTTCCTGGGCAATGAGGAAAGTAACTAATACAGTTGTGTATGTATGTCATTTTGCTTTTTGTTTTCTACTCTTTGTTCCTCTTTTCCTATTTTGTTTTGGAATAAATGTATTCTGTCTTCTTTATTAGCTCCTAAGAGGCTCCTGTTCACATTGGGTTTTCTTTAAGATTTTAGTTTAATCACATGTATAGTGGAGGCAAGATGGGTCTGTACATGTACCCAAGGGAGCTAGAGGCATCAGACTCCACAGGAGCTACAATTCCAGGCGTTTGTGAGCTGCCCAGAGTGGTTACTTGGAATTGAACTCAAGTCCTCTAAAAGAGCAACAAATACCCATTAGCACTGAGACTTCTCTCCAGCCCCCTGTTCATATCTGTTTTTAATATTTAATTTAGTTACTATAACATGCATTCTAAATCTATTGCACTTTTCCTTGAATTAATATGAGGGTAGTTTTTGTTTTTTTCGAATTTTTTTTTTTCCTGTTCTTTCCTTGTCTTTCTCTACTCCCCTCCCCCAGAAGGTTTTACTTAGTAGCTAAGACTGGCCCAGAACTTTCTAGGTAGCCCAGGCTGACCTCACACTTGTGGAATCCCTCCTATCTTAGTCTTCTGAGTGCTGAGATTACAAGCCTGAGCTACCACAGCTGGTTTGAGTTTACATTAAGCTGTATATAAGAAGCTGATAGTGATCTATTCCTTTTGCCCCCATCTGCTATGACTAATTTCCTTCTACACATGCTATGACTGTAAGAATACAGTTATTATATTTCACTTAAATAATTGCTTCTAAAAAGATATTTAAGAAAGAAGAAATTAAAGTATTTTATGTTTCCAAAGATCTTTGCTGGCTGCTCGAAAATTCTCTTGTTGGCATCTCCCTTTGACCATGTCTTCCTTCCTGGCTTGGCACAATTGCTTTATTTTTTTTTTATTTTAAAGTGTTCACATTTTGTCTTCATTTTGAAAAGATATTTTGTTCAACATGAAATTTTAGTTCTAGGATAATTTTCTTTCAGCACTGAAAAGTTTTCTCTGACTTATTTCTGGGTCTTATTATATATCTTCGGAATGTGTGACATTATTTGAATTCTTATTTTCCTTTATAATGCATTTTCCTCCTGTTCTTTTAAGACTCTCCTTTCAGTCGCTTTTCAGTAGTTAGTTATTATGGTTCTGGGTGTGTTTCTGGGAGCTGGGAGTTTACTGAACTCATTCAAAAATGCAGGATTATTATATTTTAGACTCTGTGAATAGCTCATTTACTTTAATGGTGGTTGAGGAAAATAACCTCTGATTCAAAATGTCAAATATGAATAGTAGCCTGCTGCTACCTCCCTCTGTCTGCAGGTACCCCAAAAGTGTAGGGAGGAAAGTAGGTCTTAAAAACCTGCCCACGGGGGCTGGAGAGATGGCCTAGCAGTTGGGAGCGCCGACGCTCTCGCAGGGGACCCGGGTTCGATCCCCAGCACCCATATGGCAGCCGAGAGCCATCTGGGGCTCCAATTCCAGGAGAACTCCAGTTCCAGGGGAGTCCGACGCCCTCTTCTGACCTCCGCGGCATTGCACCACACGGGTGCACAGACTTGCATGCAGACAGTACATTCATACACATACAGAAATAAATAAAATTAATAAAAAAAAAAATAAATAAAACCCTGCCCACCTCCCAGCTCTTGGTCAGCTGGCTTCAAAGCTCAGGGTTTCTTGAGTCAACATGAAAACATCTGGAGCAGAAAACAGCACAGACTTTTGTTAAAGTGTCTCAAATGTTACCTTTCAGTTATAAAGCCACTTCAGGGAGCCAGGAACCAGGTTTTGTGCCCTCCCGCCCCCCACTTTCCCTGGCACCGGAGGGAGGGGCCTGACCTCACACTAGCTGGTCATGAGTTTACACAGCTCCGTACACGTGGTCTATCAGTCAACAGTTTGCAGAAACTGATCCAAGCACCCCCTTTCAAGCCTCGCACTCAGAGGGTGCATCTCACCTTCCCCAGTGTCTGCGGCCTCTTATCTTTTCCTAGAGACTGTATGAGGAGCTGGCTTTGCAGGTGAGGAGAAAGGAAAATGGACCCAAGAGGAACATCTCCTTTTGGCTCCCCACTGAAGGGCATAAATCAAAATATTCTGTTGGATGTGGATAATTTTATTTAGCTTATTGGTTATGAAAATGATGCCTGGGAAGAAGGCGGTTTTTCATTTAGTAAAACCTGCATCTGGCCATTGTTATATACAAAGCAGAATACGGGATCTGTGAGGAACTCTTGACTGATGAGAACAGGGATTATTCTGAATTGATAAATAAATATGAAGAGACTGGGAGCTTGTTATTGGTAAGTCTGTTACAGGAGATGTAATTGTTCCTGGAAGGAAGTGTGTTAGTTCAGGTAATATTTATTTGAAACAAAATGTATATAATTTATGCAAGTGTTATTTTTTGCAATCCAACATATCATGTAGTCATATTTTTCTTTGGATTATTGATGTCTGGGCAAATGAAGAGGGCTGTTAGAATCATTCTCACAAAGAAGACTGACATTCAGAAAAGATGACCTGCTTATAAAAATTATTAAGAAATACCACTTAGTGGTAATTTACTATAAAACAGGCATAACTACCCTTTTTTAATTGACTGATAGGCATAGGAATTGTGAAAGGATAATTCTCTATCTAGAGCCAAATTCAATATTAAGTGTTTATAAGTTGTGTAATTAAGCAAAATATATTACTACAGGAAAGCTCTGACATCAGCAATGAATTATTCTGCCTGGGAGATGTTGGCTAGGGGATTCAACCCCCCCCCCAAATTATAAAGGCCTTTTGCCTATAAGTGGGATATATGCAAGCAGAAAGGCAGTAAGTCCCTGTTGTCGAAGACCTGGTGTGAGCATGAAAAATGTTATGAGACATCACTTGCTAGCGTACAACTGGCCTCTGAAATGCCAGAGAGCGTTACCAAAGGCCACTAAAGCAATACAGCAAAATATTGGTCTCCCTGAGACAAGCAAGACTCCTCCATCAATATCAGCTACACCTCAACAGCCTGGAGATACTGTGCAACAGTGGCAGCCAAGTGTCTATATATATCCCAAATCTATTTGGCTATTAGCTCTCTCCTTGGAGGAATAACTCACAGCGGATGCCACAAGCTTATGTCCTCTAGTGGTTAGGAGATGTTATAAGCCACAATAAGAACTTGTCACCCTTTATAGAGAAACCACAGTTTGCGGATTAGCATACCATCCAAGCATCTGTGTCTATGCTCACAGCTTAGCTTGACATAATAATTAGTACTGCTTAAATGCCCGTACATCCAATAGCTTGTGCTTTGTTAGTATGACTAAAAAGGGTATCACTGGAAAAGCTGTCAACCCATGAAGGGAAACAACCTGAACAGACTAAAGTCCAAAATGACAACTCCAAAGAAATTAGACTGTTTTCTTCTCACCCACTTGTGCCCCTTTCCCAAATCCCAGGGAACAAACTGTGGAAGAGGAGGTGTGGTAGATTGTAAGGGCTGCAGAGAGATAGGGGTGAATCATGAGACTACAGGAATGTAGTCTGGACTCCTAACTGATCAACATGCCTGTGCATACAAGCTTCTCCAACAGGACTATGGGAACCTTGGGTTGTTCAAAATTTGGACAGAGATACTTGCAAAATGCACCAATTACCTAATTGTATGACATACTGACTAAAATCAATGTTATCTGCAAACAACTGTATCATTATATTGTAGAATCCCTTAAAAAATAAACAAAAAAAAGAAAGAAACCACTTAGAAACTCTCATCTATAATGTGACTTCCTTGTTTAGCATTTCCAATTTTTTTAAATCTTCTTTTCATGCAGTCTCTACAAATGTACACACAAAAGGTGAAAAGTCTGACTTTTGCACAACTTTTCTTAGAAAAATTTTCTTAAATTGTTTTCCTTGGATCAATTCCAGATATAAAATAGCTTTGCAAAGAGTTTCAAAATGTCTTTCGTTCAGGACTTTGCCCATCACTGATGCTGGCAGCTCACCAAGGTGTGCCTGTGTGTCCCTATCTGGACATTAGTTGAATAATGTATTTATGGTCAGGCTGTGGATACACAGATACACAACTTTGTTCCAAATGCTTGTGACAATATGCAATGTTAAACCTTCAGTATTCTGGCATCAAATTCCACTTTGCTTATTATTCCAGCATAATCTTTTTCTGAAGTGTTTCTATCTAAAATGTCAAATCAGCTTTCTGAAATGTTACAATTCCACAGCTGAGAGAACCGCTGCAACCTGGAGAAGATGTCTGTTTTCTACTCTGGGTCCTTTTCCGATATACCATCTGTTAAAAAATCACTATACTCTTCAATAGTTGGCCTTCAATAGGTACTTTCTCAAAGACCGAGTGAGCTGCTATAACCAATATACCACATACTGGGTGTTAGAATTTCAACACAAGATTGGGGAAGCTCACAAATATTCAGGTTGAATGAAGAATGAATCTTTTCCATAAGTGAAGTGAGTAACTAATGTCTTATTAATATAAATAATGTAATACTTCAAAATTATGTCTTACAACAGATACTGAGTCAATTATTTTAGTTAAAATTTATTTTTGAAATTTATTTCTTTTCGTGATTTCTAAGTAGTATTTCTAGAGCACAAAGTTAATATTATTCAATAGCTAGAGAAGTAAGACTCTGTATAGAAAAATAGTCTTCATTTTTAGGTCTCTCTGGTTGCTAGACCTGAAATGTTCACACATAATATAAAAATTCCACAGTCTGAGAAAGAGATGAAAAGCATGTTTGGCAGAATGCATGAGCTCTGGTGGGGTGGGGGGATAAGGTGGGGGACACAGGTCTAGATTTGATTAAAAATAAATAAATAAATAAATAAATAAATAAATAAATAGAAAAAAATTCCACAGTCTGATCCCACACTATACTTTTAGCCCATGATAGTAATGGCAAGATTGATAGAATGCTACCCTGTGGCAGATGCTGTTCTCATTGATTGTAGACATTAACTCATTAAATCACAATAATGGCCCTACAAGTCAGGTACTATAATTATGCCTTAATTTATACAGGAGGAAC
This sequence comes from Rhizomys pruinosus, assembly GCA_009823505.1. Taxonomy (NCBI): domain Eukaryota; kingdom Metazoa; phylum Chordata; class Mammalia; order Rodentia; family Spalacidae; genus Rhizomys; species Rhizomys pruinosus. The sequence goes on along the minus strand of VZQC01014352.1, from coordinate 82,853 downwards.
CTGGGACACAGAGAAGTTACATAATTGTACAAAGTCATCCAGCTATCAGTCAGTTGAGCACCAGTCTCAACTTAGATGATGTAGAACTTTCTCTTAGCTGTGGTGCTATTCTGATCAGTTGTCAGTTTTTCTCTGACAATGTGGTAAGCACTAAGAGTGAAAAAATAAAGAACTTGAGTATATTTCCAGAGGAATTCACAAGAAAGGAGGCCAACTGCACTCAGTTCTTACAAGGCTTGCAACTGAGTATCGTCTACATAGTCCTCCAGGAGTACAGAAAGGGATCCATTAGAGAAGAGAGACTGTGGAGTGTTCAGCCTTAAATGGCACACCTCTATGTCATCCCCTCCTCCAAAGGCTGTGGCATCATTGTAAAAGAGGAGTTGGAAGGATTGCAAACGTCAGAGCTGGTGGGTGAGTACAAGGAGACTGTGCTGTCTGGATACCGCAGGCAAGTGCCAGATGAATGTACAAGACCTGTGCAAATCTGAGATGGACAAGGACCCAGTGTGGATAGGGCAGGTGGGCAAGAACACCCAGCCCCAGCTGAGCATCTATGGCAGCTGATAGATGCCAGGAGAGGGAGTCAGTTTTCCTTATTGGTGTGATACATGGTGGGTGGACAGGACTCCAGGGGAAAGAGCCACACCCAGGAGCATTTGAGAAATACAGATTAGACTCAACAGACCTTTAAAAAGACAAATAATATCGGGCTGGAAAGATGGCTCAGTGGTTAAGAGCATTGACTGCTCTTGCAGAGGATTCAGGTTCAAGTCCCAGCACCTGGCAACCATCTGTAACTTCAGTCCTAGGGGATCCAATACCCTCTTCTGATTTACACAGGCACTGCATGACACAGGTACAGTTACATACAGAGAATATACTCATATGCATAAAATAAAAATAAAAATACAGTACTTTTAAAAGTTAAATAATACAAGTGATAAAGTTGAGACAGTGGTAAGGTGAGGGTCAAGGGGGACAGGGTGTGAATATGATCAAAATACATTGAATTAATGATTTTTTTTTAGACAAGATCTCCCTGTAGTTCCAGCTGTCCTGGAATTCACTATGTAGACCAGACTGGCCTTGAACTCACAGAGCCTGCCTCTGCTTCCCAAGTGCTAGGATTAAAGGCATGTGCCACCATGCCCAGCATATAAATAATTTTTTTTAAATGAGCCATTTACTATGCTTGGTTTGGACCACAGAGGAGGCAACTCAGGGAAATATTGACATTTGAGTATGAGTAGTAATTTAGGAAAAAATTAAGAGCAGGATTTTAATGTTAATTTTTAATTACTTAAGTTACATCCAAATAATGGTTTCCCTTGGCATATGGCACCCCCACATGCATTTGCCATTGTACCTTGCCCTCATTCACCCTCCACCACTGCCCTCCCCTCTGCCCTTGTCCCTCTCTGGTTGGTTCCCTTCCTTCCCTCATATATTCCACCTTCTGCTTTCAGTCACATTTATTCCATTGCCTTCTCTTCTCTATCCTTTGAGATCTCTTCCTCTTCCCTCAGGATCTTCTTTCTAGTGTAATGACCTACGTACACACACACACACACACACACACACACACACACGCATGCATGTGCACACACACGCACACACACACACACAAGTCTATTTTCCACAAATGAAAGAAAACATGCCATATATCTGTCTGGCTTCTTTCACATGAAAGAATGTCCTGTAGTTCCTTACATTTTCCTGTAATGTAATTTCATTTTTTCTTTAGGGGTGCATATGTCTTGGACTTAATTCATGTGATATTTTTGCTTCCTCTTTCAGGCCATTGATGATTTTTACCATTAAACTTGTGAAATCTTAGTCTGGGATTTTGCTGATTTCAGCATCTTGAGTTCGATAGTTGAGCATTACGCTCTTTAGGGCAGTCATGCTGCCTTCTTTATGTTCCTTGTGCTTTATGCTATTGTTCAGTCTGCATTAGGCATGGGTCCATGTCTTCCAGAGCTGTCTTTCTTTCTGTGCATACCAGGGGCCTCTGCTGGCCACACTTAGCTTTGCAGTCAATTGGCTGGGTAGATTCTCTCATTCTCCTGAGAATTAAAGAGATGTTCCATGAAACGTTGATTGGGAAAAAAGGTAACAGATCACATGAATAGACCTGGCTTTGGTGGTTAAAAGAAAAGGCATTTACAAAGGGCTAGAGATGTAGCTCTGTGGTGGAAACTGTCTCTATCCCATATAAGGCACAGGCTATTTCAAGCACTGAAAAAAATATTACCAGACCTAAGTGAATCCTATCAAGTCTGCCTCAAGATAAAACCTCTGCCTCAATGGTTCCAATAAGACTCTCTTACACTTAGACTGTGTGGGAGCTCAAAAGATTAATGAAAGGTCAGTTGGTGCCAAATAGCTGAGGGACAAACAGGCAAAGGGATCACACGTGGAAGATTCACTAGTCTAATATTTCCCAAAATGTTAAAGCAATGAGATCAAAAGGCAGAGTGAGATTTTTTGGTAATTGGAGCCAATGGAAATAAACTAACACCAGCACTCTTTGTACAGATATAGATTCTCCTCGTTCATAACAAAGGACCAGTGTTCCTAAAGGGTCAAGCTAAAGAAGGGAAGTCCTTGATCACAGTGACCAGAGAGCTGGAAAGTCAAAGTGAGCCAGCTGGAATTTGTTCTAGAACACTGATAAACTAAGTTCATGGGCATTAAAAATAGAACAAGGGTCATTTAAAATTGTCAGAGAAGTGGAAGGGACAGGAAGGGAAATGGTTTAGGACAAACATGGCTTTGTCTTGACAGAGAATTGTGCAAAGCCCACACCCAGGTCTAGCCACCATTTGAGCTGACACGATGGCTTCAAATAGTTCCCAAGAAGACATCCAGTGTCTCCTGGGACCATGGTCATAGGTGCATCTCTTAAAATTTTTTTATTTATTATTTTATGTGTATGAGTACACTGTCTGCATGTAAATAGGTGCACCCATGTCCTGCAATGCTGCAGAGGTCAAAATAGGGTGTTGGATTCCCCTAGAACTGGAGTTAAGGATGGTTCTTAGCCACCATGTGGGTGCTGGGAATTCAACCCGGGTCCTCTGCAAGAGCAGTTGGTGCTCTTAACTGCTGAGCCATCTCTCCAGCCCCATAGGTGCATTTTCTAATATCCTACTCTGTTCAGGGGTCCTTGCGCAGACTCCCTTAAGACCTCTGTAGATCCTCAATTAAACATCTCTTCCTTGTGAAATCTTGCTGTGGAGACAGAACATTAGATGTGGTCGTTTCCCATGGGCTTGTTTGTCACTTCATCCAGCATGTTATGATCCCTCTATTTTATCATTTCAATTAGACAGAGTGGGTCAGATGCAGAAATATTGCTTACTATTACTTACAGAGTGCACATAAAACCCTTCTGTTTTGGGATGGGACACAGCTCAAAAGGATGAGAATTAGGGATAAGGCGAGTGAGTAGGTTTCAAAGATTACTTGGTAATAGAAACTTGGTAATGATGACAAAAGTTCCACATCAAAAAGCTACTTTAGAAACATAATTAAAGGGGACAGCAAGGTGGCTCAGTATGTAAAGGCACTTGCCACCAACCCTGATATCCGAGTTTGATCTCTGTGACTCTCATGATACAAGGAGAGAATTGACTCCAACAAATCATCCTCTGACTTCCATCTATGCATCATGGCATGAGAACTCCACCCCATATAAATAAATATAATGTAAGAAAATTATAAACCATGAAACCTATGTCATTTTACATATTCATATACAGATATAATTCTATGTGATATTTTTAGTTGTGTGTATGTTTTTTTCAGTGCTTGAGATTGAAATCAGGGCCTGTCAAATGTTAGGGAAGTGCCCTACTACTCAACTATCTCCCCCACTCTTACATATAGGCCTTATTCCCCTTGTTGAACTCTTAGTCAAGAGGAAACATATATCATAGTTTGTTTTAATTTCATAATCTTCAAGGAACTGACAAGGTAAGTTTGTCAGTGAGGATCAAAACAGAGAAACAAAAGTTGGCGGTTTGTCTGTGGGGTTTAGCCTTATGTAACCTGTGCTGTTTAAGCAGTTTCTGCATGGTTCGTTCTTCCTGTCTGATAGTGGAGACTGGAAGCACACAGGAAAGACACTTGGAAGTAGCAAGTGGGCATGAAGTGGGAGTGAGCACTAGCAGGGGCTCACAGAGCAGACTAATGCCTTCAGCAAGCCCTGGTGTGCCCCTATGTGGAGCTGAACAGTCACTTGGCCTGTTCAACAGGGAAACTGATGGTAGCTCTGGGACACAGTGAAGTACTTACCCAGCCCAGCCACTGACTGGTGGTTTGAGATGAGCTATAAAACTGTCTGCTGCTCCAATTTTGCCTCAAAATCTGCCAAGAGAGATAGCCCAGTTGGTAAAATACTTGCTTTGAAAGCATGAGGACTTGAGTTCAGATCCCCAGCATCCATGTATGAAACCAGATACAGCAACACATGCCTATAATCCCAGTGCAGGGAGGCAGGGCGAGGAGGACCATTGGTGTTCATAAGCTAGCCAGTGTAGACAAATTAGTGAGCTCCATTTTCAATGAGAGAGCTTGTTTCAGAAAATAAGATTGAAGGGGCTGGAGAGATGGATCAGTGGTTAAAAGTATTAGCTGCTCTTGCAGAGGACATGGGCTCTGTTCCCAGCACCTACATGGCAGCTAACAACTGTCCATAACTTTAGCTCTTGGAGATCCAGTGCCCTCATCTGGCCTTCACAGACACTGCACACACAGAGGCACTTATCTAAGCAAGCAAAACACTCATCAGCATAAAGTAAATATTGATAATAATAAAAAACACTAATCAGCATAAAATAAATATTGATAATAATAAACACTCATCAGCATAAAATATATATTGATAATAATAGTAATAATAGGGTTTTTTAAGTTTGAGGGCTGGAGTCATGGCTCAATTGGGAAACCACATGCAGATCTGCAGAATTCACATAGCAAGCATCTGCAATTCCAGCATGCCTATGGTGAAATGGGGGTGGACACAGGAGAATCCCTGGCAGTTCCCAGGCCAGCTAACCTGGCGGATGCGGCTGAGAGCATGCGTTAAACAAGAATGTAGAACTGATACCCACAGTTTTCCTCTGACTTCCACATGTATGTGCAGGTACATGTGCCTCCACTCAAACACATACACAAACACTTATAAACAGGTCATTGTACACAAACACGCACACACACACACATCAGCACACTGTAGGCACTCACAAATACACACTGTTAAACATAAGAAAGAGAGCAATCGCAGCAGAATCTCCAGTTGCCTTTGGAATACACACATACAAACACACACACACACACACACACACACACATGCACGCACCCTATGTTGTGGTGTACCCAAACTACAGCTGTTCAGAGGGTAGTCCTTCAACTTCTCTAAGTTAACACCTTACAAAAGCAACAAGTAAACTCTCAACCAAAATTTGCCATGTGGAAAGAATGGATGGATGGATGAAAAGATTAAGGCTGGGGTTCCTATGTCAGGCACAAAAATAAACCTAACATAACTTTAAACAATGAGGTTGTTTTAAGGTATTTTCAAAAGAAAAGCAAACAATTCTAGGCTTAGGTAAGGAGATGAGCATTTTTAATTAAAGAATTTTTGCAAAACAGGAGGGAGGGAAAATCGAATTATAGAGTTCTCAGACCATAAGATCAGCAAACATCTGAAAAGCAAGGGAGACAAGGTCTGTTCCTTAAGGCAGTGGAGAAAAGCAAGCTTATGGTGAGTCTTCATAGCAAGGGGCATGTTTCTGTGGTGAGTGTTGGCTCAGGTTGAGAGTGAGTCAAAGTTCAGAATCATGTGATGAGGGAAAAATTAACTGAAGTTTGGTCAAGTTGGCGAAAATAAACTGTGATCTTCTGGATCCACGAGGATGAGTGGTTTACTGAGGAAGAGAGCCACTGCAGGGATGTGGAGTGAAAAAGGCAGTGTCAGCCACTGATGAGAACGTTTCACCCTGAGTTCAACCTGTTCTTTGTTTTGTTTTGTTTTGTTTTGGTCTTTTTAAGACAGGGTCTCCCTGTAGCTCCAGCTGCCCTGGAACTCACTCTGTAGACCAGGCTGGCCTTGAACTCACAAAGATCTGCCTGCCTAGAAGCTGATAGGCGGCAGGAGTGCTGTGTGTTGAACCAGGGGAAAGAGAGAAAATCCGGGTGTTGGGCTAGCAATTGTTTTCTGATTGATTAATGAGTATTATAGACAGATAATAAAACAAAGAATAGCTTTGTAGGTCTGTGTCTGGCTTTGTTCTAATGAACTAGAAGGCCACGGGGGAGTCCCAGCTGTGAACTGGGGAGTCCCAGCTGTGAACTGGGGAGTCCCAGCTGTGAACTGGGAAGTCTCACCTGAGTTAGGAAAGGATGGGTCTTTGCAGGGGTTACTTAGGGAAGACAACAAATTGGATTGGAAAGATTTGACCAATCAGATTGGAAAGATTTCATTAATCACCACTGTTTTGCTGGATCATAGGGCATTGTAATTTCTTAGAGAGTTGATGCACTGAAATATACACTGGTCTTAACATTTTGACTTGCTTTGGAAATTAATTCTGTGTGTTTTCTTGTGAGGCTTGTGTTTTCTTGAGGCTTTTGACTACTATAGCATTGATTTTCTAGTATGGCTACATAAAAGGATAAAAGAGTCTAGAGACATGTTGGATTTGTTAGAGAAAAACGAATGGAATTCTCACATACTACAATGAGTATGCAAATTATGAAAACACTTTGGAGAAAAAATTAGAGGTTACTTATAAAGTCAAACATACACCATATGACTTTGGAAATGTATTTGTAGGGAAATAAAGACATATTCACACAAACATGTACATTCAGGTTTATAATAATTTTAATAGTAACCACCCCACACTATAAACAAACTGAGTGCCTGTAAGTTGATTAAAGGATACAGAAACTCTGATAAATACATACAATAAAAGAGTACTGGTATACATGTGTACTATAGAATACTATTGAAACTCTAGTACATGCCTGCCATAGAATGCTATTCACCAATGAAAAAGAAATGTACTGTTGAGATACACAACTTGGATTTGGTACATAAAAGAAACCAGTGTCAAAAATACATTTTTTGAGACAAGTTCTAGGCATAACTGGCTTAGAACTCAATATGTAGACAAGGCTGGCCTTTATCTCATAGATATCTGTTTGCAACTGCTTCCTGACTATTGAGATTAATGGCATGTAGCACCACACCTGGCTCAAATATACATTGTAGATAATTATGTATTAAATATGCAGCACAATTCCAGTATATATTTAATATATAGGCATATATTAAATAATTTCATTTTTGTTGAAGGAAAAGTATAAGGGTCAGAAAACAACTGACAATTTTCTTATGGCAGGGAGTCAGAGAAAGAGATATCTATATGTAAAGTCTAATGTCATTTTAACACATGAACTTTGATAACACACTATCATTTATATAACATCTATATAAGAACTCAGAGGAAAAGCTTTCATTTTTTTGTTATTAATATAAATAAAAGATATTTCTGTAAGTAATAATGTCAGCAATAGTTAGATAAACTGATGCATATTGAGTAAACACAGATTCCTCTACTACAGGCTTACTTTCTATAGGCTTATAGCTCCACCGTTATCTCATTTACCACATGGCAGCTAACACAAATTACCCATCCCCAATGGAATCCTTTTCAGTTTGTTTCAATTCCATAAGCAGTGTGCAAAAGAAAAGTCACTCAATGGACTACTTAGTGTGTGTGCATATGTGTATGTGTGTTTGTGTGTGCATATGTATGCCTGTTTGTGTGTCTACATATATGTACATGTGTTTGTGTGCATGCATATGTGTTTGCCTGTGCATACATACGTGTATGTATGTTTGAGTGAAGTCGCTTGGTGTAGACTGCTTTGCTAGCTTGCGTTAGGCTCTGGGTTCTATTCCCAGTACTGCAAAAAATAAATAGTGAATTAAAAGACTGAAGGGCTGAAAAGATGACTCAGTGGTTAAGGGCACGTACTGCTCTCCTAGAGCACCTAGAGAGTTCAGTTCCAAGCACCCACATGAGGCAGCTCACAGCCACCCAAAACTCCAGCTACAGAGGATTTGACATTTTCCTCTGGCCTCTGGGGGCACTTGCATACATGTACCCATCTCCCTCTACACACATGCAGATACTTGCATACGTGCATACACACATACACAATTTAAATGCTTAAGAATAAAAAAGTAATAGAAATCATACTGTGTGTTTACTATGTTCCAAGTCCTTACATTCATCAACTCAATTGTCTCACGTTGTCCACAAAAGAACTGCTGTAATCACTGCCATTTACAAATGAGAAAACCAAAGTCATGAGGAGACAAGTAGTGCGCTTCATATCATACTGCTTCTAAATGATAGTCAGACTTGTCATGTATGGAAACTTAATCTCAAAGGATGCCCAGGGCTCGGGGTGCATCTCCATGGGAGACCACTTGCTTCACATCTATAAGGTCCTAGATTCAATTCCCAATACTACCAAACATAACAACAACAACAACAAAAACAACAACAACAACAAAAACTATCAAAAGGTGCCCATACACGCTTAGAGAATAGATTTGTTTATCTAACGCACACTTTATTGCTGGGTTTGTAGATGATTTAAAATTGAAAACAAAACTTTAGAAATATTTTTTAAAGTTTGAAAAATGATGTGTAAGATCATTTCAGACATTTTTTTTTCCTTTCTTGGACTTAGTGAAAGTTTTATGAAGAGGCGACCAATGCGTCAGCAAGATTGCAGCTGGGGTTAAAGTCAGAACGAGAACTGCCTGTTGTATTGCTTGTCCTCCAGCTCTTCTGGTTCTTTGACCTTTCTTATCTCTCTTTAGGCACCTGCTAAGATGCTCCATTTGCGAGGTCCACAGATGCTGCAGATGCTGGAGAGCTCCTTACGGAAGCACCTTCCTGAGTCCTTAAAGGTGACAGTGGAGCATTCTCAAGGAAAGGGGGCCTTTAAATGTTAGGCAAAAGATGGAAAGAAAAAGAACATTTCCTGAGTTCAGTTCTATGCCAGACACTCACTACGTGTCCTCACATTTAGTCCATGTGTCACCCAGATGCAAGAGAGACACTGTACTTGCTGAACTGAAGAGGAAGTAAAAGCTCCACTGTCACCACATGACTGCAAATTCACATGGCACTGCGTGGAAGTTCAGTCGTTTGAATCGAAATGATCTTGCTGTGTGATGACCCAGAAATATTCCCTTTTACTCACCCAGGAATTACACATTGTCCATAGTTGCAAAATTGAAAAGCACTAAGACATTAATGTTTGATTTGTGTTCCTAAAAACTCACATGACTGACAAAATTTAATCATATGATTCTTTCTCAAAACTTAACTCCTGCTTTGTCAGTTTCCAGAGGAGTATATGTAATTTGGGAGGAAGAGGAAATTTTGTTTCAAAAGTGGATAAATAATTTGTCTATGATAGTTTTCTCCATAGTATATATAATATACATATTTACATAAGAATTGCGAACACCACACACACACACAGAGCAACAAAGGCTCAAAGCACATGAGAATAAAACTGATGGAACTGAATGTCCAATAAATAAACACACAAGTGGTATTGGACAGCAGTGCTATTCTCACAGTCATTTACAGAGGAATTAGAAAGCATGTAAGTGTGCAGAAGACCCAAGCAGTGTGAGGATCAAGACTGACTTTATTGGCATTAATGAATATATTCCTCAACCACAGCAGCATCCACATTTTTTTCAAGTATTGGTGGGATATTTTCCAAGACTTTTATATTTATTTTTTAGGATTTTTAAATCATTGAAATCACATTAAACATGTTTTGAATGGTAATGGAAATTGGGGCCTGGGGAGATGGCTGATTGGTTATGAGTGTTTACTATGCAAACATAAGGACCTGAGCATGGATCCCTAGTACCCACCTAAAAAGCTGCACATGGCTGTGCACACTCATAACCCCAGGGGTGGGGATAGCAGAGACTGGGGAGAACCCTGCTCCAGGTTCAGTGAAAGAACCTGTCTCAACGAAGTATGGTGGAAAGTTCTAGAGCAGGAGGCTCAAGGTCCTCCTCTAGCCTTCTGGTCTCTGTGTCCACGTGGGCTTACCCACTTGCACATATACCTGAACACATATACATATACCTGAACACATATACACCACATGCATGCACATGTGTGTGGGCACATACAAGCACATAGAATTAAAGTTAAAATTGAAAATACCTGGAAATCCCTCAAGTTTTGGCAAATGATACAAGCACTCTTCTAGAGAAATCATGCTTCAAAGTTAGAAGGAAAATTTAGGATATGTACTTCCAAATGGAAGTACAGCCTATCAAGATTTATGCGATGCATAAGAATAGTGATAAACCATTGCATTAACTCCTTTTAAAACCATAAGGATGGGGGCTGGAGAGATGGCCTAGCGGTTAAGAGCGCTGACCACTCTTGCAGAGGACCCGGATTTGATCCCCAGTACCCACTTGGCGGCTGAGAACCGTCTGTAACTCCAATTCCAGGAGAACTCCAGTTCCAAGGGAATACGACACCCTCTTCTGACCTCTGCAGCATTGCACTACAGGGGTGCAAAAACCTACATGCAGACAGTACATTCATACACATAAATAAAATTTTTAAAAAAGCATAAGGATGGTCTCAAGCACTTGTTTCACTGAAGGAACTAGAAGAAGTAGATCAAATAAAGAAAATTCTAAAAATACACATACAATCAGAAACCAATGAATCTGAGAGGGAAAAAAAGAATAAAGAAAATCCATTAATCCATCTAAGACCTGGTTCTTAGAAAAGTTTATTAATGTTGATCATGCTATAGCAATACTGACCAAGGAAATGGAATTGCTATTGCTTAGAAAGAAATATGAGACATTATTATAAATAGAATAGACAACGTAAGCATAGCAAGGACAACCACCAATCAACAATGTAATCACAGATTTCTCAACATATTCTGTGAAAAGAAAAAAAAACACCAAAGATTACTGAAGAATATGTAGACTAACTTTAACTTTCCCCATACCTGAGTCCTGAGATTGCATGTATATACCACTGCATGCAGCTTGATCATTCGTAATAGGCAAAGAAAATATTGTTTGACAAGCTTTTTCTTGATAAATACAAAAGGTTTTAGCAAACTAGAAACAGATTTCCTTGTGTTCCACTTGATGAAAAAGTATATACAAAAATATACAATTAGGATCTTTTGAAATGGCGAAAATTGGAATATTCTGCCCAAGATGGATAATGAAGGAATGATATTTATTTTCACTAATCAAATTAATAAGACATTGGTGTCCTAGCCAGTATAAAATCCAAGAAAAAGAAATAAAAGGAATATATATTGGGGAAATAAAAGTAAAATATGATATGTTCTCAGTGATCGTGATAACAATACACTCTATGAAACAATCTTCTAGACATAAGTTGTACAGGATAGTAGGATTCAAGATCAATATACAAACAACAGAAATAAATTCTATTAATGTACATAGTAATAAATAATTGGAATTAAAATATTAAAAATCAGGACCATTTACAATAGCACTGAGAAAAAAAATAGCTGAACTCCCAAAACACTAGCTAGAGATCCTTGTTGATTTGCATCCTTTTCTCTTGTTAGTGGCTCATCTATCTGAGCTCCTCAGAGCAACATGAAGATGAAGTGGTGGCTATAGTTTTAACATTTATCATGATGAAGAAAGACTTTTCCTGATGATCTGACAACTCACAAAGATATTCATAGACTAAGTCACAGGTGTTTCATGTACTCCCAAGCCTGCTGACTAGACAGGATAATGTAGCCATCAAAAGGGCATGGTCGTAGTCCAGGGTTAGAATTCTCTGATAGAACAAATTCATTGTTTGCTGGGCAACATTGCAAAAGTTAAACAATGAATGTCAGGTATTAGTGTTTGGGCCAGAAAATGAGGAAACCCAGGAAGTCAGTATTTCTGCTCAGCATTCACTAATGTGTCAGTTGGCAGAAAGATTTGTGCAGGAGCCTGAAGCATAGTCCACCTCTAAACAATGAACCCCGCTTCATTACTTCCACATGTCAACTGTACTTCATTCCATATTCTAAATATTATCCAGTCATGAATCATGACTGCATAGATTTCCTTTTATTTTCATTGAAATATGTTGTTCAATAGTGTATGTGGGAAAACATTTTTTTTTAAAAATTATACATATTAGGGAATTCCATTGCTTATAATATTATAAATTATATAAATGCATGGCAGAAAATAGGAATGCATGAGACAAAATTCCACAATGTGCAAAAGGGTATTATTCATTTATTTAATTTATCTGGATGTCTCTTATAAATATTTTCATGATTTCAAATTTATCTGCTTTTGAGTAATAAAATATAACTTGAAGACTGAACCAGATGTCCTATGAGATAATTTCATAGATAAATATCATTGTGGTAACAAAACAGAGCCTTTAATGTTTTCTTTCTGGTAAGGAGCTGAGCATGCCACTTTGTTGATATATTTAGGTTTATGGGACTGTCTTCCACATGAACCAAGGAAACCCATTCAATCTGAAGGCGCTGGTGGACAAGTGGCCTGATTTTAGTACAGTGGTTGTACGCCCTCAGGAGCAGGTACGTTGTGGTATAGAATGAGTATCTGTATTCTCAGTGGCCGTGTGTCTAACATGAACCTGGAAATATGCATTCTTCAGAGAAAGAGAAACGAGTCTTAGTGTTGCCAACTGGGCCCTATCTGAGAAGAAACAAAAGAAGCAGATGGATTTCAAATTCAAAAATTCCACAAAGATAGAGAAGAGAGGAAGAAAAGAGCCTGGTATATAGAACAAAAGGTTGGATAATCGAGAAGAAATGAATAAATGCCTAGAAAAACACAATCTACAAAGAGTGAATGAGAAATGGACAGAAAGACTGAAGAGACCAATACTAAACAGACTGGGAAGATATGATCAATACCACCTAACAAGCCAAAGGTCAAGACCAGATGTTCTCAAAGCTGAACACCACCAACAGCTCGGGAAGGATAGATACTTACTTTTCTGTCACATTTTTTTCAGAAAGCAGTCTTGCTCTGTGGCCTGGATATCACTGAACTCTTGATCCTTCTATCTCAGTCTCCCAAGTTTTGGGAATACAGTCATGCACCACTATCTCTACCTTACAAATACTTCTTGAATAGTGCCAAAATATAGAGCCAGAGGGAATACTAAATGCATTTTATGAGGTTACCATTACCTTCAGACCTAAGCCAGAGAAAAGGTAACTTAGGTCATTATCTCTGATGAATATTAATGCAAACTCTTCAATAAAATATTATCAAGTTAAATCCTGTGTCATATCACAAAGATTAAGGAGATATGTCACCAGCAATGCAAGGCAGGCTTAATAAGCAAAACTGCAGAAGTGGCAGAAGGAACGATGGTACCATGACCATGTCAATTGATGAGATCATGTTTTTCTTCACATAATCCAATATCCCTTTTTGACAAAACTTCTCAACAATCTGGATAGAGGAGGAAAACACTTCAACACAAAGTAAAAGAAACATTTGACCCAGCAACTTCTCTTCTGGGCACACATAGTAATAAAATGAAATCAGCACCTGTGAATATCTGTACACTTATATTTACTGCAGCATTATTTTAAATAGCTAAGATATAGAAATAACTCAGGAGTGCACAGAGGAATGGGGAACCTGATATCTATGCAGAAGAAATATCGTTTAGTCATAAAAACAAAGGGATGTGGGGCTGGAGAGTTGACTCTGTGGTTAAGAGCCCTGGCTGCTCTAACCGAGAATCCCAGTCTGGTTTCCAGCACCCACATGGGGAATAACAAACAGCTGTTAACACTGTTCCAGAGGATATGTCATGCTCTTCTGGCCTACACAGGCATTACATGCAGATGATGCATACACACAGGGAAAAAAATAATTTTTTTATGAAAGAAAAGGAGCCTGCTGAGTCAAGTTCTTGTACCCAGATGTGCAGCAGTGTGAATTCATCCACTGGAGCCTGTTCAGCCTGTCTAGCACCACTTCCTTAAAGAAGATCAGCTCTTCCTTCACCCAGCAGTGATCAGCAGTGATTCTTGGCTAGGTTGGGATCTCCCCATTTACTCACTTCTATGCTGTGTTTTTGTCTGAGCTTGTATGAGTCTTGTGGGTGCTGTCGTCATTGCTGTAAGTTCATAACATCAAGTACCCAAGAAGCCTGGAAGTGGCTGTTTCCTTCTGGCAATGCACCACCTCTGCGTGGTTTAGGCTTAATATAGAGGTCTTATCCAGTGACATATACTCTGCAGTCTCTTATTTTGTACAGTGTGGTTCATTGTGGCCTTCTATGTTCATCACCCTCTACTGCATGAGGAAGTAAATTTAGCTTGTGATACTTGAAGGATGCATCCATATTCTCTCTATGCCCTCTTCCACTATGTTCTGTGAGCCTTAGGTATTGAAGATATGTCACGTGGGACTGGGAATCTTAAAGACACTTATTCTCTGTGAGTGATCAGTTGTAGAACTCTGCAATCACCTCCATATGTTGTAAAAAGGAGTTTCTTTGATAAATGGTGGTTGATATACTTGTCTGTAAATATAGAGATCCATATTTAGCATACAGTGAAAACCTCACATTTGTCTGGGGATGTGACAGACTTAGGGTTTTATCTCCAGCCATGTATATGTTCCCATGTTTACAGTCTCACACATGAGTTCTCTCCCATCGAGTGGGCTTTAATTCTAGTCAGATAGCTATTGATTACCCCCAAGATAAAAGTACTATTACTAAGCCACAATAGTTTGTTGTGCTCATCATTGTTGTGGTGATTAGGCTTTAAAGTTAGGGTTGGACCACTGACTGATTTTCTGTCCTAGCAGTTTTCATAGTATCTTCCCAAACTGTGAGAACAAGCCTCCAGGGAGGAGGCTTCAGGTCGGTCCCAGCTCCATTGCTCCAAGACCTGTGTCCAATGTATGGCCTGTCTTCAGCAGTAGGGTGTTACCTTTAAGTTCTGGGAGGTAATCAAGGACTGTGGCAATAATTTGTGTTATTTTGGGGGTCTCTTGGACTACCCTTACCAGTAACTTGAAGGGAGGCTTCTCCTCTCTGCCATTTGTTTGGTACATACCCTTCAGCTATATGTGTGTACTCATGCATTGATATTGTGCATGTACAGATATTTTCCTGTATGGTTTTGAACTAATTCATTTCCCTCTGTTTTTTTCATACTACTTAAGCATTCTCTCTCTCTCTCTCTCTCTCTCTCTCTCTCTCTCTCTCTCTCTCTCTCTCTCTTCCTGTCTAGCCTGCTCTTCTCTCCCCCCAAAGTACCCCAATTTCCCCATATCCCCCTTGATAATACCTGTCTCCTCTTATGTCCTCTCTTGAGCTCCTTCTGTCCCTTAACCATTATGGTTCCTCGAATAACCTTACCCTCCTCTTTTTCCAGTTAAAGGCAACCATTTTTTCCCATTTCTTAATTAGTAACATGTTTTTTATTTGCTTCTTTTTTTTTATGTGTATAAATGTACTGTCTGCTTGTAGGTTGGTACACCCATATCATGCAATGCCACAGAGGTCAGAAGAAGACATTGGATTCCCCCAGAACTGGAGTTAAAGTCAGTTCTTAGCCACCATGTGGGTGCTGGGAATCGAATCCAGATCCTCTGCAAGAGCAGTCAGAGCTCTTAACCGCTGAGCCATCTCTCCAGCCCCAATTAGTAACATCTTTTGGACACTCTTCCTTTACCTCCATGGTTCGTTTCCATTTTCCTAGCTCCTGTGGTTGTATCAGGATACATACTCACACATAAATATTTGATGCTAAGATATACAAATTAGAGAGAATATGAGTCATTTGTTCTTCTTAGTCTATGTTACTTCACTTAGTATAAGTTGTCTAGTTTCATTCATTTACCCACAAATTTCATCTTTCTTTACCACTGAGTAGAAACCTGTTGCAGAAATGTACCAAATTTTCATTGTCCATTCATCAGTTGAGAGACACTTAGGTTACTTCTATTTCCTAACTGTGTAAAGAGCAGCAACAAATGTGGATGTATGAGTATCTCTGCAGTAGGATGATTCAATTAGGTATATGCCAAGGAGTGGTAGAACCAGATCATATAGTAGATTTTTAGTTTTTCTTAAGAGTTCTCCACACTGTTTTCCATTGTGATTGTACAAATTTGCATTCCCATCAGCAGTGGATGAGTGTTCCCTTTTCCCCACATCCTCACCAGCATTTGGTGTCATTTGTTCTTTTGATCCTAGCAGGTTGGATTAGGGTAAAATGAAATCTTAAAGTGGTTTTGATATGCATTTCCCTAATTACTAAGATGTTGAATACTTTTTTAAGGTGTTTATTGGCCATTTTTATTTCTTCTTTTGAGAACTTTCTGTTTAGATACATAGCTCATCTTTTAGTTGGGTCATTTGATTTCTTAATTCTTTGGGTTTTTTTTTAATTCTTTGTATTGTCTGTATATTAATACTCTATCAGCTGTGTAGCTGGTAAAGACCCAAACATGAGTGCATGCATTTCAGCTACTTAATATTTAACAAAGATGCCAAGAATACACATTGGAAGAAAGATAGCATCTTCAACAAATAGTGCTGGGAAAACTGGACCTCCACCTGAAGAAGAATAAAATTAGATTCATATATTACCCTATACAAAAGTCAACTCCCATGGATTAAAGACCTCAACATGAAACCTGAAATTCTGAAACTGTTAGAAGAAAACATAGGAGCACCCAACAAGATATAGGTGCAGAAAAAAACTTTCTAAATCAGACAGTCATTGCTCAGGAATTAAGTTCAACTATTGTCAAGTGGGACCTCATTAAACCAAAAAACTTCTGCACAGCAAAAGAAACATCCAAGCAAGTGAAGAGAAAACCCATAGAGTGAGAGAAAATCTTCATCAGCTACACATCTAATATTTACTTTTATTTTTTAGATGCTGTTTTTTTTTATGTGTATGAACGTACTGTCTGCATGTAGGTTTGTGCACCTGTGTCGTGCAATGCTGCGGAGGTCAGAAGAGGGTGTTAGATTCCCCTGGAACTGGAGTTAAAGATGATTCTCAGCTGCCATGTGGGTGCTGGGGATCGAACCCGGGTCCTCTGTAAGAGCAGTTGGCGCTCTTAACCACTAGGCCATCTCTCCAGCCCCATATTTACTTTTTCAAATGTGCCAATACAACCAATTGTGAGTTCCATTGTTGCTGCAATATTTTCTACCTAACATGCCCTAGCTATACTGCATATTTGTTCTTCAGTTCCTTCTTCATTTCCAAAAAAAAATCCTTGCTGCCATTCATTAACCTTGAGATGGTCTCTCTTTTTTTTTTTTTTTTGGTCTTTTTGAGACAGGGTCTCCCTGTAGCCCAGCTGTCCTGGAACTCACTCTGTAGACCAGGCTGGCCTTGAACTCACAAAGATCCTCCTGCCTCTGCCTCTCGAGTGCTAGGATTAAAGGCGTGCACCACCACGCCCAGCATTTTGAAAAAAAAAATATGTTTTGATTCTGCCAGAAAAACACATTCATTTTTAAATGGTGTTCTGTGGTTTACACTTTAAAGACATCTTGTGTTTTATTTTTGTCTGACTTTAATATGGATATATAAGAATTCTAATAGAGCCAGGCATGGTGGCACAGGCCTTTAATCCTAGCACTTGGGAGGCAGAGGCAGCCGGGTCTTTGTGAGTTCAAGGCCAGCCTGGTGTACAGAGTGAGTTACAGGACAGCTGGGGCTACAGGGAGACCCTATATTGAAAAGTCAAAAAAAAAAGCTCCACTCCAAATAAAGGAAATAGGCAAG
>VZQC01014352.1:43975-64620 GCA_009823505.1 Rhizomys pruinosus | reverse complement strand
GCTCTTACAGAGGACCCGGGTTCGATCCCCAGCACCCACATGGCGGCCGAGAACCGTCTAAAACTCCAGTTCCAGGAGAACTCCAGTTCCAGGGGAATCCGAGACCCTCTTCTGACCTCCGCGGCGTTGCACGACACGGGTGCACAGACTTGCATGCAGACAGTACATTCATACACATACAATAAATAAATAAAATTAATAAAAAAAAAAAATACATCTTTGGGCTGGGGGAGATAGCCCAGTGGGTACAGTGTTTGCTGTGCGAATGGGAGGAGCTGAGTTCAGATCCCCTGAACCTTAAAGCTAGATACAGCCCTGCATGTCTGAACTCCCAGCACTCTTAGAGACAGAGTGTAATGAAATACTGTGTAAATACTGAAGTTAATTGATGTAATAAATTTGATTTATTCCATGTTCCCAACCAAATAGGAGATGGCTGATGACTTGGATCCCTATACCAACACCTACCAAATCTACTGTAAAGATCCCAGGAACTGTCAGGAATTCCTGGGTACATCAGAAGTCATCAACTGGAAGCAGCATTTGCAGATCCAAAGTAAGGAAACAAGGATGTCTCTGGCTGCTGGGATCCCTTGGGTCCACCTTCCCAAGATCACTTTCCATCCTGAACATATTACCTTACAACTCTTTATTTCTTTCCACAAACGTCAGAATCTTGATCTAATGTTCATTTCTTGTTTCAGCTGCCACCACCTCCTTAGTGGAATAAGTTCCAAGTATTGCAGACTATTGTAGTTGATATTAGAATGGTGAACAAGGCAATTTCTTATTAACCGAAGGTAAAGGTTCACAATATATTCTGAAGCCATCTCCAGGAATCCTGAGGACTAGATGGGACAGCGTTTGCCCTTGAGTTTCTAGACTAAGAAAGACACATTATGGGTTCATACCTTGTGCTGGATAGCTTTGGTGTCAACTTGACACACCTGGTTTGAGGGAGCCTCAATTGGGGAATTGGCTCCATTGGATTGGCCACATCTGTGGAGTATTGTCTTGATTGTCAGGCAATGTGGGAGGGCCTAGCCCACAATGAGTAGTGCCACCCTGGGCAGGCTATTGTGTACTGTATAAGAAGGCGGGCTGGGCATGAGCCAGGAGAGCAAGCCAGTGAACAGCACTCCTCCATGGCCTGTGCTTCAGCTCCTGCCTCCAGGTTCCTGCCCTGAGTTCCTGCCTTGGGCTCCCTAAGTGATGAACTGTGACCCAGGAGATGTAAGTGGGAGATGTAAGCTGAATAAACCCTTTCCTCCCCAAGTTGGTGTTGGTCAGAGTGTTTTGTCACAGCAATGGAAGACAAACTAGGACATACCTGTATTCTGAGCACTCAGGAGGCTGAGGTCAAAGCCAGCCTAGATTTTTATAGTGTGTTGGAGGCCAATTTGAACTACATAGTGACTCACCAAGACTCTGGATTAGAGAGAGAGAGAGAGAGAGAGAGAGAGAAAGAGAGAGAGAGAGAGAGAGAGAGAGAGAGAGAGAGAGAATAAGAATCAAAGGGGCAAGGACAGAAATAGAAAATAAATAAATGTGTTAGGAGTTTGGGTGATCTGCTCTGTTTCTGCTCACCTGCTCGTATTCTCTGTAAAGCTAGAATGTCAGCTTATTGTGTGACACAGATCTGCAGAGCAACTGCCAGGTCACCAGGGATTACATCTGATGTGATTTTGAACATATCCTCTGGAGTTATGGTCACAGTGTACATCCTGG
Organism: Rhizomys pruinosus; assembly: GCA_009823505.1. NCBI lineage: Eukaryota > Metazoa > Chordata > Mammalia > Rodentia > Spalacidae > Rhizomys > Rhizomys pruinosus. The sequence goes on along the minus strand of VZQC01014352.1, from coordinate 62,892 downwards.
CTCTGCCTTCACTCTGTGATTCTTGAGCAAAGGACTCATCTATTACTTAGTTTCCTCATAAGTAAAGATTAAGATAATAAAAGAACATTGGGTTAATGAAAGGCATAAATGAGATATAAAATCAATGTCTCGATATATCATATTGTGCTCAATAGCTTTAGTGTCAACTTGACACACCTGGGTTGAGGGAGCCTCAATTGGGGAATTGGCTCCATTGGATTGGCCTGTGGCCATATCTGTGGAGTATTGCTTTGATGGTTGAGCAGTGTGGGAGGGCCCAGCCCACAATGAGTAGTGCCACCCTAGGCAGGTTGTTGTGTACTATATAAGAAGGCAGGCTGGGCATGAGCCAGGGGAGCAAGCCAGTGAACAGCACTCCTCCATGGCCTGTGCTTCAGCTCCTGCCTCCAGGTTCCTGCCCTGAGTTCTTGCCTTGGGCTCCCTGAGAACTGTGAGCCAGGAGATGTAAGCTGAATAAACCCTTTCCTCCCCAAGTTGGTGTTGGTCAGAGTGTTTTGTCATAGCAATGGAAAACAAACTAGAACAGAAATTGGTACCAGAAGAGTGGGGTATTGCTGTGACAGATCTGACCTTGGTGTTTTGGGGAAGGATTGTGGAGGCATTTGGAACTTTGGGCTGGGAAGATCATTGAATGCCTAAAGATTGTATCTGTGGAGCTTGGAGCAGTTTTGCTGAAGGAGTTGTAGAAGATGGAGGCCTGGCTTGTGAAGTTTCTAGTTTCAAAGGGGATCAGAGATCATCAGGACTATGTAATCTGTGGGTTCTGGTCAGCTGGGGCTGAAGAATCAGCTGTAAGTAACAAGAGACTAGAACCTGAAGTGAAATTTTTGTTGTACTGGGACAATTGATGCTGGTTAGCTGGGGCTGAAAACTCAGCTGTAAGTAACAAGAGACCAGCATCACTGTGGTGAAATCTTCTGGGAAAAATTTCTTCAGGGTCAGCACACAGAAGCTGTGATCCAGAAGGGGCCTGAGCCTCCATCTCAAGCCCAGAAAGGCAGGGGGGGGACACTTGGTCACATTTAAGAGTCTCCCTATATTGGTTTCTGGTGTTGAAAAAATTTTTTGGAGGGTCACAGAGATGAGCCCAGCCCCCGGAGGGGGGCTTGGCACTGTGAGAGGTCAGGAAAGACCATTGGTGGAAGTGCACCTCAGTTGCAGTGAAGACCACAAGATTGCAGGGGTCATGGAGAGAAGCTGAGGCTTGGCACCAGGGGAGGTCAGAAGAGGCCATTGGTGAAGGTGCTGCCTCAGTTTCAGTGGCGACCCCAGCTTTTTGGAGATGCCAGGACCATGGGATGACCACCAAGAGTAGCAGCAGGTGTGAAATGGAGTTGGCCTGGGCCTTCAAGATGAGCTGTGTGTGCCACAGATGGCAGAGTCAGGGAAGGGGAACTGCCAAAACCCTTTGGAGCCCAGAAGATCATGAGTGAATCCCAGGTGTCCAGCCTTGAGCTACTTGCTGGACTTAGGTTTTGTTTGAGAGTGAAATAAGACAGTACTTGTTTTGCATTTTACAGCAGCCCACAGTTAAGAGACTTTTAATAGACTGTGAACTTTTAAGTGTTTGAACATTTTAAGGACTGTGGGGCTTTTAAGGTTGTACTGTCTTAGGTTGTGATTAATGTTAACATCATACTTTGGGGATAAGAGCTGGAAAGGTGGTGGTTTAATAGTGATGTGTTTTGTGCGTCAAGTTGACAAGGGGTCAATTGTGCTTGATATAGCTTTAGTGTCAACTTGACACACCTGGGTTGAGGGAGCCTCAATTGGGGAATTGGCTCCATTGGATTGGCCTGTGGCCACATCTGTGGAGTATTGTTTTGATGGTCGAGTAGTGTGGGAGGGCCCAGCCCACAATGAGTGGTGCCACCCTGGGCAGGTTGTGTACTGTATAAGAAGGCAGGCTGGGCATGAGCCAGGGGAGCAAGCCAGTGAACAGCAATCCTCCATGGCCTGTGCTTCAGCTCCTGCCTCCAGGTTCCTGCCCTGAGTTCTTGCCATGGGCTCCCTGAGAACTGTGACCCAGGAGATGTAAGCTGAATAAACCCTTTCCTCCCCAAGTTGGTGTTGGTCAGAGTGTTTTGTCACAGCAATGGAAAACAAACTAGAACACATATGCTCAAAAAGATACAGTTTTGTTTCATAGTGTAATAATGGTGATTTCTAATATTCTATTGTGCGTAAAAGAAAACATGCTCAGGGCAACATGGACGAAAGGCAGGGGTCACATAGATGCAAAGTTGTCTGACTCTTGAGCCCTACATACCTCCATTGGCCTGTTTTTGATCCTCTACATGGACAGTTGTTTCTTTCCCACCTTCCTCCCCTCTAGGCACACAGTCCAACTTGGATGAAGTGATACAAGGTCTTTCAAGTGCTAAATTGGTCAAGGTCAAGAGAACGCAATGCATTCTCAACATGATGCCTCAGACAGCAAAGAAACTGGTCCCTTTCCTAATGGAGGATACTGAGAGCTTACATCGTCAATCTGGCAGACCCCGTGACATGTGAGTTTGATGGAAGATGTTCTGAACCACTGATTCAGATCTTTCATTAAAGGAGCTTGCTAACTTCTCTCCCTACACTGTTCACTTCTAGGGCAATTCTTTTCATAATGTAATTGTTTTCAAAATGGGGATTCTGTGATAAATGTTCTTTTCAATTTTGTGTGTGCATATGTGTGTGTCGATGTGTGTGTCGGGTGTTGTTTCTCCGTGGCTGCCATCCACCTTGTGGTTGGTTTGACACCTGGTTTCTCAGTTGCCCGGGATTTGTCTGATTAGGCTAGGCTGGCTGGCTGGCCAACCCCGGGGATCCACCTGCTGTCGGTTCCCCAGGGCTTTGATTACAAGCTTGGAATTCTGTGCTCAGACAGTGTTTCTGGGGATCAGATGGAGGTCCTCTTGTTTCCATGTGTAGCAAGCACTTTACTGGCTGACATGTCCCCCACATGTGTGAAATGCGAACTCTATGTGGCGTCCATATACGCCCTCCTCCCACCACTTACTGGACATCATGTCGTCCTTTCATTCTGGTGCTGGCCCACCAGCAGCTCCGGTCTTCCTGCTCTCTGATTCTCCTGCACGCACACATGCCAGTAAACCATTGCATTTGCTTTTTGCCTGCCTGAAATATTCTTCCTCTTGATCTACACATGTCTTCCCTTTTATTGCTATGCTGTTCTCAAATTTCACTCCCCCTGATAATTCTTTTCTTCATACTTCATTTAAAGCAATTCACATCATTATTATAAAAGCTTTTATTTTCTTTATTGTACCTGTTGTTAGCTGAAAATGGCTCATTTTGAATCCATGTGTTATGAGAAGCCTGCGCAAAATTTAAAATTCCTTATGAATAAGAATCCTGAGCCAACAAGATGGTTCTGAGGATAATGGCACTTGCTGACACTGATGACCTGAGTGTGATCCTTTCAGACCCATATTACACAACGAGAGAGCCAGCTTCCTCAAGTTATCCTCTCACGTCCACATGCACTGTGGCATATATGTTTTTTTTTCCTTTTGAAAAAGAACAAGAATCCTTTCTATATCACTCATAGATCCTCAGTAGGCAGAATACTGGCACAGAGTAGGTTCTCCATAAATCTATGTTTAATCAATCCGTGTCACAGAGGAAATATTTTCCAATAAAATACATTTCAGCAAATTTTATATTTTCCTCAATTGATTTCCAGGGCAGCACTGAAAATTGATGGTAGAATTTGGTGAACTGATGCTCAGTCCCACAGTCCACTCTGGGTCACTGCTTGGAAGAAATTTGCTCAGAAAACATGCCCTCGTCCAGAGGACCACTGGAGCCTTTTGTTTTCTCTCTGAGATAGTCAGGACAGAAGACATTACTCCCCTTTTAAGCAGGAAAACTTGGAGGCAGAGAGACATTCAGTTGGCTTCCCCCTATTACACAGAGATTGATGAAAATATGTATTATATATTATGTTATATATGATCTCATTCCTTGTGTTCTTAAGTGCTGCTCAGTATAATTTGAGTGCATGGGGGGGGGCAAACGTTTCACACCATGAATATTTAAGGCTTTTTTTTTTCTTTTTTTCCCAATAGCAACCAAGAGATGTTCAAACTGTCATCACTGAATGTTATCCACGCTGCCCTAGTGGATAAATATTGGCAATTTGGTGGCAATGTAAGGAGCCAGAGATTCATTGAACGCTGTATCCAGATCTTTCCAAGCTCTTGCCTTCTAGGACCTGATGGGGCCCCAGTCTCCTGGGCTCTGATGGACCAGACTGGAGAGATGCGAATGGCAGGCACTGTGCCTCATTACCGGGCCCAAGGCCTCATCTCCCATGTCATTTATACTCAGACTCTGGCTATGGATGAACTTGGCTACCCTGTGTATAAACATACAGACAAAGCCAACAAAATCATACAGAAAATGAGTCACACTCTGCAACATGTCCCCATGCCTTGTGACTGGAACCAGTGGAACTGTGAGCCTCTGTAACTTTGGTGCTGACCACAAGGCTCTGTTGAGTGGGATGTGACGGGACTGGGAGAGTGGATGGTGGACAGAGAGAAAGAAACGATGGTAAGGAGCAGTAGAGGAATGGGCATCGTTGGGGCTCTGAGAGAGCAGAGTGAATGGTCAAAGATACCCTATGATCTCTACACCCATAAGACCCAGCAGACCTGATGTGCCCAGGCCTCTCCACTCTGGACATTGGCCTTGATTAATTTTCTATAGCTGGAATGTCACTGACACTTTTATTGAGCTGCGTGCTACCCTTGTGTAGATTGTGTCCAGCTGCATGCTACCCTGGTGTAGATTGTGTCCAGCTGCATGCTAACCTGGTGTAGACTGTGTCCAGCTGCGTGCCACCATGGTGTAGATTGTGTCCAGCTGCGTGCTACCCTGGTGTAGATTGTGTCCAGCTGCATGCTACCCTCGTGTAGATTGTGTCCAGCATCATACTTACCAGTTTGACAAAGATGTGATGCTGTGTGTCCTTTTCTCTTTCCCTTATTTAGTAGCCATGATGTGTCCCATCTCTTCAACATGTGTTTCAAAATGATTGTTTCACTCTGTTTAATAACCACGCTAAATATTGTGCAAATAAATATATCATTAGTAGTTGAATATGATATCTAAAAGACTCATTTTTTAAAAACATTACTATTTATTATTCCATACACACATAGCATCAAAATTTTGTTCTCTTTATGGAGCAGAAGAGAGAAATTTCTCAAAAGGAAATAAGAGACAAGACTTTTTTCCTGGAAGCATTCTTTTTGTTTTTATTGATGCTTTGTGTATTTCATACATCATTTTCCAATTCAGTTCAGGAATATTTCCTCTTCCCTTCTCCCCACCCCACCCCACCCCATCCCAGATAATGCATTCTGCCATAACTGTCCTGAATCTTTCTCTCAACTTTTTTCCATTTTTTAGCAATAAGTGATAATTTATGAGTACAAGCATCCTTCATGTAAAACCAATTTGCAAGCAGTTGTGCCCAAACCCACACAGCCCATGGGTCCCACCATCCAGCAGGGGGAGCTTGTATGTTCAATCAAGTTGATCAAATGAGTGTCCAGATTATATTGCTGTAGTTTCACCATTCACCCCAGTCACAGCCCTTACATTCTACCACGCCCCCTCTTCCGCAGATTGTTCCCTAGGCTTAGAAAAGGGGCACAGGTGGATGAGAAGCAAAAGAGTCTACTTTCTCTGGAGCTGTTGTCTTGGACTCTGGTCAATTCTGGCTGTTTTCTTTCATGGGCTGACAGTTTGTCCAGGAATAACCTTTCAATCCTATTAATGAAGCACAAGCAATTAGATATATAGGTATTTAAACAGTACTAATTGTTATCATAGGTTACTTTGGTATAGACACAGATGTTTGGATGGTATGTTAATCTGTGAACTACATTTTTTTTCTGTTGAATATGACAGGGTCTTACTATGGCTTATAACATCTCCTGACCATTAGAGGGTGTAAGCTTGTGGCATCAGCCATGGGTTATTCCTCTAAGGAGAGAGCCGATAGCCAATTAGATTTGGGATATACAGGCATATAGCTGCCTCTGCTGCACAGTATTTCCAGGCAGGTGAGGTGTAGCTGGTGCTGACGGAGGAGTCTTGCTTGACTCAAGGAGACCCATATTTGCTTTATTGGTTTAGTGGCCTTTGGTAACACTCTCTGGTATTCCAGAGACCATCTGTACACTTGCATGTGTGGTCTCAATACATCTTTCCCACGTTAACATCAGGTCTTCGACAGCAGGGCCTTATCGCCTCTCTTCTTGCAGGTATGCCAGTTTAGAGGCAAGGAGCCTTTACCTTTTGTGGGGGCTTGGATTCCCTGGCCAACGTCTCCTTGGTAGAATAATCCATTGCTGATGTCAGAACTCCTGCATTAATATATTTTGCTTAAGTGAATAGCTTAAGGAGACTTTAGTATTATATTTATTTCTGAATAGAGAATATTCCTTTTCACAGTTCCTATGTCTATTAGTCAATTCAAGAAGGCAGTTTTACCAGTTTTATAAGAGATTATCTCTATAATAGTTGTCTCCAATTTACAGCTGGAGAACGACATCATCATCATATTTCTCCTTGTTCTATGGGGGGGGTAAGAAAGTCTCTTGTATCAAAACCCTTGTGGCTTCTAGAAGGTAAGTTTCGTTAGGACTCATTATACATAGTTGTTACAAGTAGGATCCACAGAGGGGTTTGATGTTTGTAGCAATCTGAGGCTTCTCTTCCTTTCAATGTTCAGACGGGCCAACCTTTCTGCTGGCACTTTCTGGTACATCCTACTCGATGCAAAGCTGTATCTTTTCTTTCTCAGCCATTAAGTTGGTGACATTTTGACCTGTTGGAACATACAAATCTTTTTCCGAAGTTAGTTTTAAGATTTGAATTGAAAGGTTTTTGACAAAAAGGTTTCATATCTATCTGTATTCCCCCCGCCCATTTTTTCTTGTAGGTTTTTGTTTTTTGACCCATGAGTCTCCAGAAGGCAGTTGTATTATACATACCTATAGGGTGGAATCAAGGTGCACATTTCATCAAATTCACCCATGCTGTTTTGGGTGACTATATGTGATTAACTTGGGAAGCAAACTTAATTTTTTCATTAAATCATCTTACAGGTGAAAGAGAATGCTACGAGGTGATACCGTACAACCGAAAAATTATAGAGAACATTTGTATGTGCCAATCCCAAAGTTATTGTTATACAGATTTTATGTAGAACAAATGTGGACAACAGCAATTTATATCACCATTTAACTCAGATGCATTACTGTTTTTATCAGAGCCTGTAACCAATGTTGTTTAATATACACTTATTTACTTTTACTGAGTCCTAAAACACCATGTAACCTGTATACAGTGTCTGGGCAAAACTGGATACTTGTTGAACTCACGTCAATTAAATATGCATTAATCGAATATACACCCGTGCCCCTCTCCCGCCCCTCCCACCCTTCCCAATTCACCATTTCAGTCAACACAGGATGAAACAAAAAAGGAATTATTACCTGGAAGCATTCTTTATTCAGTCACAGAGCTCTGTGCTTAAAATCCAAGTCAGATCCACAAGTGACATATTGGGATGTAACACTGATTAAGATTCTTTCTGAAGGTATTAGGACAGCTCCTTGGATTGTGCATTTGAAGTGGGTCTGGAAAAGTCTCATCATGTAATAAAAAGGCAAGAACCCAAGATTTAGTAGAAAACATAACAACCTACTATGAAGGGGCAGTTGGCTCTTGGCTTCAGATTAGACCTCTGGAGATTCTTCAGAAAGAAAAACTAAGGCAGAAGCAAAGAGGACAGACTCAAGCTTTAAACTCATAAACTTGTGGGTGCAATGTGAGAATGGAGAGGAGAAAGAAGCAGAAAAGCACTTTTGAAGGTATGATACCAAGGCAAGAATGACCAAGTAATCCTTCAAATCAAGTCCTCCTTGATAGTCTCTGTGTGAGTTTAAGTTTCTATCAAATGGCTCATGGAAGGCTCATTTTTACATATATTTTATTGAATTTTTGTGCATCTCATACAATAAATGTTAATTATATTTAGAGCCCCTCCCCTGCCTACACCCACATAGCTTTGCCCATTGGATTTCATGCATTTTGTCATATATGTTAAGGTCTATTGAGTCAAGCTTTTTTTTTTAATTTTTTTTAATTTTATTTATTTTTGTATGTGTACGAATGTACTGTCTGCATGCAGGTTGGTGCACCCGTGTCGTACAATGCCACGGAGGTCAGAAGAGGGCGTCGTATTCCCCTGGAACTGGAGTTAAAGACGGTTCTCAGCCATCAGGTGGGTGCTGGGGATCGAATCCCAGTCCTCTGCAAGAGCGGTTGGCGCTCTTAACCGCTAGACCATCTCTCCAGCCCTGAGTCAAGCTTTTTAACAGATGTCCCTCAGTGAAAGTTCATCAACTGGAATTTAATCAGCCTGTTTAGAGAATCTCCCTTAAAGAAGATCAATTTTCCTTCACTTAGCAGTAATTAATTGCCAATAGTTCCTCAGCTAAGGTTGGGGCCTGCTGGTTTTTATCTGATCGGTTTGACATGGGTCTTGTCCATGTTGTTGTATTGGTCCAAGTTCATATGAGCAAGTCCCCAGAGGCCTGGAAGACTGTTTCCTCATGTTCATTTACCAATATTGATTGTTAAAATCTTTCTACCCCCTCTTTGACAATGGTCCCTGAGCCCTGAGTGAGTGAGGTTTAATGTAGGAGTGGTATCCAGGGACATGCATTCTTCATGTCTCTTTTTCTCTACTTGTTGGCCAGTTTGTAACTTTGTCTGTGCATCACACTCTGTTTTATTAGGAAGCCTCTTTGGTGAGCGTTGAGCGATGCATTAGTATTCTCTTTATGGTCTATTCTGCTACATTCCATGAGCTCTAGGTATAGAGGTTCCACTGTGGATGTGTTACTTAGGGCTGGACATCTCTGACACATATATGCTCTATGGGTGACCATTACAAAACAGTGTGATAGCTTCCATCTGTTGCAGAAAGAAGCTTCTTTGATGACTGGTGAATGGGATGCCTGTCTAAATATAAGGATCAATATTTAGAACGCTGCGAGTAATTTTATTTATCTACAGATATGCCAGAGATCAGGTTTTCTCTAGAATCTATGACCTCTTCAGCCACGTGTATTTGGCTACGTTTACATTCAGTCCCAGATATGAATTCCATCCCTCCAAGAGGGCTTTAAGTCCTATTAGATAGCTGTTGATTACTGCAAGATAAAAGTGCCCTTGCTATACCACAATAGCTTGTACTGGTCATTGTTGCGGTTATTACAGTTTAAAGCTAGGGTTGGACCACTGATCGATTGTCTCCCATAGCAACTCACATAGTATTCTCTAGAACTATGAGAGCCAGTCTTCAAGGAGGAGGTTTCCAGCTCAGTTCCAGCTCCATTGCTTCAAGTTCTTTCTTTAAAGTAGGCCATGTCTGTAACAATAGGTTCTATTCATAGGCATACATTTTTATATTTATTTTTCATATTTTCACAGTATCTTTGACTACCGTAAAACTGAATACAAAAGCAAGTTACTGAAATATATATATATATATATATATTTAAATTTTTAATTGAATTTGTGAATTTCATACAGAGCATCTCCATCAGTCTTAATAATCTTTATAATCTCTTCCCCACCGTCACCTTTCCACAGCACTGCACTGGAATTCATGTACTCTGTCCATTTATGCAAAGGTTCATCATATCAAGGTAGTATCTCCAGATGTTTCTCAGTGCAAATTCATCCACTGAGTTCTAGTAAGCCTATGGAGAGTCTCTCACTTCACAATGATCAGTTCTTCCTCACTCAGAAGTAATCAACTACCAGTATTTCTTCAGCTAAGATTGGGGTCTGCTGCCCATTTCCCTAGTTTGATGCTGTGTTTTAGTGTGCTTCAGTCTGCATTGTCTTGTGCATGCTGTCACCACTGCTGTAGGTTCATAAGATCAGGGTCCCAGCAGCTTATAGGATTCTATTTCCATAAGGTCATGCATGCCCTCCCTGACTCTTACAACCTTTCTGCCCCCTCTTCTGCAATGGCTTCTGAGCCCTGGGTGAGTGAAGTCTATTACAGGAGTCCTGTCCAAGGACCCACACTTTGTAGACTCCTAATCTCCATGCTGTGACCATTTGTGACCTTTTGTGTTTCTGGCCCTCTGTTGCATGACGGAGATTCATTAATAAGAGTTGAGAGATTCATTGGTATTTTCTTTACCCCTGGCTCCAAGTTGTGTGAGCCTTAGGTGTAGAGGTGGCATTGTACATGTGCCACCCAGGCTTGTACAATTTACAGACAATGACTATGTGTGACCAGTTGTGGTACTCTGCAATTGTCTCCATGTGGTACAAAAGAAGCTTTTTTGATGAGTGGTCACTGGAATACATGACTGTAAATAAGGGATATATGTTTTTCACTTAGTAATAAATTATATTAGTCTAGGAATGTGTCAGTCTTGAGGTTTTCTGTAAGGTCTATGACTTCTCCATCCATTTGTATTTGGCTATGTGTATAGTACCACACATGAGTTTCCTCCCTTTGAATGGGCTTTAAATCCAGCTAGGTATTCTTAGGTTTTTAAAGAGTTCTCTACACTTCTTTGGATGTTCACTGCATGAGTTTGCAATCCTACCAGTAGTGAAAGAATGTTCCCCTTTCTCCAGTTCCTTGTTCTGTTGAGATGTTGTGATGTTTCCCATTTCATCTCTGATTTTATTAATTTGGATTATTATTTCTTTCTTTTGGTTAACTGGGCTATGGGTCAGTCTATCTTGTTTTAACTTTTCAAAGAACCAACTCTTACATTCATTGATTTTTTTATATTATTTTGTTTCTATTTTCTGCTCTGATTTTTGCTATGTATTCTCATCTTCTAGATTTGGGTTTGGTTTCTTCTTCCCTTTTGGGGGTCTTTATTGGTACTGTTAAGTTGTTTATTTATGCTCTTTCTGATTTTTTAATGTAGGCACTGTGAGGTATAAACTCTCTCAGCATAAAACTGACCCTCTTTTAAGTGGCCCAGATAATTTGTTGTGTTGTATTATCATTTTAATTTAGTTCCATGAATACTTTCATTTCTTTCTTAATTTCTTAATTGACCCACTCATCATTCAGGTGTGTGTTATTTAATCTCCATGAGTACATGTAGCCATTAGAGCTTATTTTGGTGTGGATTTTAAGCTTTAGTACATTGTAGTATGGTAGAATGTGTGGAATTATCCCAAATTTTTTTGTATTTGTTGTTTTGTATTTTGTTTTTGTATTTGTTTTGTGCTCCAGTATGTCATAAATTGTAGAGAAGCTACCACAGGCTGCTGAACAGAAAGTATATTCTTTTTTTTAAAGATTATTATTTTTTATTTTATTTATTTTATTATGTATATGAATGTACTCTCTGCACGTAGGTCTGTGCACCCATGTCGTGCAATGCCATGGAGGTCAGAAGAGGGCATCGGATTCTCCTGGAACTGGAGTTAAAGATGGTTCTCGGCTGCCATGTGGGTGCTGGGGATCGAACTCAGGTTCTCTGAAAGAGCAGTAGGTGCTCTTAACCACTAGGCCCTCTCCAGCCCCGAAAGTATATTCTTGATGCTGTGTGTGGTGGCACATGCTTTTAATCCCAGCACTCCGGAAGCGGAAGCAGGCAGATCTCTGTGAATTCACAAAGAGAGTTCCAAGACAGCTGGGGCTATAAGGAGACCCTGTCTTGAAAAGACAAAGAAAAATAAAGTATATTCTTTGGTGCTTGGGTAGAATATTTGGTAGACGTCTTGTAGGTCTATTTGATGTACAGTGTCATTTAGTTCAGACAGCTCTGTTTATTGTTTGTCTAGTTAACTTGTCTATTGGAGATAATGGGGTATTGAAGTCACCAGTTATTATTGAATTGGAGTTAATCTGTGTTTGGTAATCTTGTAGCACTACTTTTTATTAAATTGGGTGCACCAGAGTTTGGTGCATATATGTTCATGATGGTAATATCTTTTTGGTCAATTGTTCCTTTGATTAGAATGAAGTGAGCCTCCTTATCTCTTCTGGCTAGTTTTAATTTGAAGTCTATTTTGTCATATAATTAAAATTGCAACCCCTTCTTGTTCTTGTGGTTCAGCCCATTTATTTCCATGGCGAGCCATTTAGAAAAAATGCACATGGGAATGCACAGCACAGAGACACATGGTAAGGTATGAATCCAAATACAGAATGGCTCTTTATTCAAATGAATGTATTTAACAGACAGTGTTACCTCACCTCCCAGGGTCCAATCCCAGACCTTTGCATCATCACATCCCAATTCATGGGTGTAGCCAGGGAGGCCCCATGGCTCTCACTTGTGCCTCTGGGAGGTGCTGGCTGGAATGCTAGCCCAAGCACACCTAAACTCAGATTGGATTCACCTACAGATACTTAGTCTCATTTGCTTGGAATGTTTTTTCCATCTTGAAGCTGAGATGAATTTCTTGAAGACAACAAAAGGATGAATTTTGTGTCTTAATGCATTCCATTAGACTGTGCCTTTTGACTGAGTTGAGGCCACTGATAACTTGAAGTTGAAAGATGTGTATTAATTTGTGTTCTTTATTCTATTTTTGTCTTTCTGTAATTATGCCTTCCTTTTCTTTATTTTTATAACCTACTGGGTATAGGTCAGTTCTATTTTCAGTCCTTTATATTGCTTCAAATATTCTCTATAGGGATGGTTTGATGGACATGAACTTCAACCTATTCATGTCATGGAAAACTTTTCTTTCTCCTTCAATTATGATACATAGTTTTGCTGGGTAAAGTATTATGGATTGGGATTCCTGGTCATGGTGACTCATTTTTTTGATTTTTTTGATTTTTTTATTTATTTTATGTGTATGAATGTACTGTCTGCATGCAGGTCTGTGCACCCGTGTCATGCAATGCCACGGAGGCCAGAAGAGGGTGTGTCAGATTCCCCTGGTACAGGAGTTAAAGAGGGCTTTCAGCCACCATGTGGGTGCTAGGGATCGAACCTGGGTCCTCTGCAAGAGCAGTTGGTGCTCTTAACCGCTAAGCCATCTCTCCAGCCCATGATGACTCATTTTTAAGTAAGTTTTATTTTGTATGTTTAATGTACAAAACATGAGGCTTTTGGAGTACATAGCAAAATGGTTTCTACAGTGAAAAAGTCACAAATTAATCATCTCATCCATTTACTAGGTTTTTATTTAATACGTATCTCATATAGAGTAAAATTTTGTTGTGGTCCTCATGTTACACATGAGTTGAGGGTTATTTACTGGAATATAAGCAGGTCTGATCTCAAAGTGTGATAGATTCATACCTATTATCATATACAATAGAGTAAGAGTAGTCATGTCAGAGTCAAAGAAAAGCAGGACCCTTGGTTTTCCAGCTGGAGTAGCCTCTGTGAGATATGCCCAACACCATAACACACAAAATAAAGAAATGTTGTAAAAACATTTTTTCAAAATGTACACAAACTGACATGCGTGAAAACCTTTATTGTTTTCTGAGGAGATGGTATTGAAATGCATACAACCTCAAATTTTCTGGAATACTGAAAGAACTGTCCATGACCTCTCATGTCTTTAGTTATTTCTCCCCTGTGAACACTGACTAGGTGTTTTCAGGATGAAAGGTCATTTATGCCACATGCTAAACTTGGTGGGAAAAGTTATTTTTGCATTAGGACTCCATATAAATGAACTCTTTGATATCCATTATGGTAAATGTCACTCTTGTAGTGGTTAATGTTTTCTTACAAATTGACCCTTTTGTTTGATTTCATTTTGGTCAATGATTGGTAACAGAGTCCCTGGCCCAGGCACCATCAATAGTAACTGTTCTCCATGTGTGGGGATGATTTTTTCCAGAGGGTAGAGGTCCAGGTAAGCAAAATCTGCTCTCCCAAGTGAAGAAGCCAAAGAGAAGTATAAGAGGTCAGGCTGATATCGGGTCGAGCTGTGGTGCACTCACGTGTTGTCTAGAGTCACAGGCCCACTAATGAGCCTCATTCTGTGTATTGTGGTCTGGTGAGCATCCTTTCCCCTGAGTTCCCTTATTTGTTTGTTTGTTTGTTTGTTTGTTTGTTTTTTAACCAGTGACACTGATCACATATAATTTGATGGGTACACCATTCTTCCCTGTAGGAAGGACTTAGAGATGACTCCATTTCTTAGGCTCCAGAGATAAGAATGGAGTTTTCATAGTTTTATAGCTGACTGGCTGTGAAAAGGCCAAACTTTTTCAGGTTAAGCTCTTGAATTATTTTTTTTTCTTCTGAACCTCTTCTTATTAACAGTGGAATAGTTTATTTCATCATTATACAAATATATTTAGAAACAGAGAGATTCCTTTGTGTCTCAACAGTTTCCTGGATATTTGGTCTTTTTTTTTTAAAGCTACCATTTCTGAGATGGCTTCATGTTATAGCTCTATACACGGGCCTATATACAGAAGGAGACTCCACAGACAATGTTCCCCCCAAAGTCAGAAGACTCCTAGCTCATGTGGGAATTCTGTGGAAATATTCCACACTTTGGTACCCTCTTCCTCCTTTTTGAAGAATATAAAATATCACAGAGATGTCTTCGAAATTCACACCTGAGTTAGACATTTTGCTGGAAAATTACACATTAATAGGAAATATCATAATGCAAAACAGAAAAGGACTATGTACATGTATGTGGCCAGCATCATGGGTATGGGTTTTTCTTGGTTTCTTCCCTTTTCTGCAACCAGGAAAAAGGAGAGGGAATAGGATGAGGAGAAACATAAGAAGAGAGAAAGAGCTGGGCATGGTGGCACACACCTTTAATCCCAGCACTTGGAAGGCAGAGGCAGGCGGAGGCCAGCCTGCTCTACACAGCAAGGTGTAGGCCAGCTGGGACTAAAGGGAGACCCTCTCTCAAAAAGGCCAAAGAAGGAGAAGGAGGAGAAGGAGGAGGAGAAGGAGGAAAGAGAGGGAGAGAGAGAGAAAGAGAGAGAGAGAGAGAGAGAGAGAGAGTTCTTGAACTCTAGGGTAGATGTGGACCTGTAACAGAAGAGCACCAATGGATGCATACCCAGAGGGTAGCTCTGCCAGCTGTAAAGAAGAAGGAACTTGGAGGATGCAAGAATGAATAGATTTGGTTGTAGAAAAGGGAGCAAGGGTTAAAAGAAACTAGGGCACTGATCACAGAAAGTGAGGTTTTGGTGGAGACACCTGATTCCAGTCTTGTCACAGAATTTGGGACGGGTTCAGGACTGTGGCTGAGGTCAGAGTGCAAACCATTATCTCTTCTTGTATTTTGGCACACCAACCAAATGTCTGTCCCCAGAAGCCCACAGATGACTTGAGGAATAATGACAGAATGTTCTTTCTCCAAGAGACAATGTCACGGTGAAGCCATCTAAACCATTCAGAGCAAGGAGGCAGCCACAGGTAAGGCAGGCCAGCCTGGTACACTCCTAGGAGAGTTAGACTGTGAGCCTGAGGCATCAGCATGGTCTTCAGTCACAGTTTTCATTTTTCAGAGGCTCTTCCTCCTGGAGAAGGCAAGAATGTGGATTTGTTCTTCCATAGTGGGTGTTTCTTCCACTCTTCTCAAAGTAATCTGTCTACACAAGGAAGGCATGACTCTCTTCCTTCCAGTGAGAAAACAGAAGCAGTTGGAGTAGGAGGAAATTTTTTATCTCAGTGGAGGTAGGTGGGATGATTCCAACGGTACCAAGATCCTGAGGAGTTAAAGCTGGAGGAGGAATTCATTGCTGCTTTGGAGTTATTTTGAGATGCTGTGGGGCTGCTGGCATGGAGTACTGAGCCAGGAGACGAGGGCCTGCTGTTGTTCCCAGGGGAACAGGATGACGTTACTGTTCCAGGCATGGTGCTGTAGACAGGAGGGACAGAGAGGAGGTCCAAAGACCCCGAGGGAGAGAGATAACTTTGCCTTGGGGCCTATTAAGCATCAAAATTCTCTAAGTCGACTGTCTTGTTTCTGCAGTTGCCTTTACACTGACACAGTAATAGCCTAACTTGGATGTGAGGCTGAACACAAGATCTTATCACATGAGGTAACTGTCAGCATTCTTGCTTCTGGTTATAAATAGGTAGATAGATCCTTGGAGAAGAGTTGGAGACTCAGCATCTCAAGTGAAAACTTGTAAAAGTACAGTGAGATGTATTTAAATTTCAGAACTTAACAGAAATTTTAATTACTTTTATTAAAAACTGCACTGAACGCTAAATATCCACCTTTACAATAAACAAATACAGTAATGGTAACTCACACTAAAACAAAACATACTTTGGATAGCCATTATTTTCTGTTTGGGACAGTTTAAAAGTTTTTGTTTTGTCACAAAAACAGGAAAGTACCACCTTTACAATAAACAAATACAGTAACAGGTAACTCACACTAAAACAAAACATACTTTGGATAACCATTATTTTCCATTTGGGACAGTTTAAAGTTTTTCTTTTGTCAAAAAAACAGGAATGTACCTATACAAAGGCTCAAAACAAGCCATCTTTTAAAACAAAAAAGCAATGATTCACAAAAGACTATGGATAGAACATGTAACTAGTTGATACAAATCTAAGAGGATTTGTTAAAATCGGTCACATCTAGTAACACATCTGAAGTGTTCTTGTATAAAATATCACATGAAGAAAACAATTTATCAATGACTAAAATGGTGGGTTTGTTCATAGACAATCTGACAAGTTACCATAAAAAGTGTTTTCCACCGGGTGTGGTGGTGCACGCCTTTAATCCTAGCACTTGGGAGGCAAAGGCAGGTGGACCTTTGTGAGTTCAAGGCCAGCCTGGTCTACAGAGCGAATTCCAGGACAG
This sequence comes from Rhizomys pruinosus, assembly GCA_009823505.1. Lineage (NCBI taxonomy): Eukaryota > Metazoa > Chordata > Mammalia > Rodentia > Spalacidae > Rhizomys > Rhizomys pruinosus. The sequence continues at coordinate 46,011 of VZQC01014352.1, read as the reverse complement.
CTGGGGCTACAGGGAGACCCTGTCTTGAAAAGACCAAAAAAAAAAAAAAAATGACACCATAAAAACACTTTAATAGTGAGATTAAGAAGACCTCACAGGCTGGAGAGATGGCCTAGCGGTTAAGAGCGCCGACCGCTCTTACAGAGGACCTGGGTTCGATCCCCAGCACCCACATGGCGGCCGAGAACCGTCTGAGACTCCAGTTCCAGGAGAGCTCCAGTTCCAGGGGAATCCCACACCCTCTTCTGACCTCCGCGGCATTGCACGACAGGGGTGCACAAACTTGCATGCAGACAGTACATTGATACACATACAAAAATAAATAAAAATTAAAAAAAAAAAAGAAGACCTCACGGCTGGGCCAGAGGGCCAGAGGGTCCAGAGAGTCGGGCAGGCGGCCGGTGCGGCTGCGCCTTTGGGCAGGCTACCCCTTGCTTCCCAAGTTAATCACATATAGTCACCCAAAACAACATGGGTGAATTTGATGAATCATGGGTGAATTTGATGAAATCTGTGCCTGATCCCACCCTTAGTTATGTATAATACAAACTGTCTTCTGGAGACTCATGGGTTAAAAAAAAGGGGGGGGATACAGATCCAGACATGAAAACCTTTTCGTCAAAAACCTTGCAACTTAACAATTTTAAAACTAACCTGGAAAAGATATGTTTGTTCCAACAGGATGAAATGTCACCAACTTAATGGCTGAGAAAGAAAAGATACAGCTTTGCTCTGAGTAGGATGTACCAAAAAAGTGGCAACTGAAAGTTGACCCGTTTGAACATTGAAAGAAGAAAAAGCCTCAGATTTCCTATAAACATCGAACCCTTCTGTGGATCCTTAATGTAACAACTATTTATAATGAGTCCTAATAAAACTTATACCTTCTAGGTGCCACAAAGGTTTTGATATGAGAGACTTTCTTGCCTTCCCCCCCATAGAACAAGGAGACATATGACGATGATGAGGTCGTTCGCCAACTGTAAATGGGAGACAAACTATTATAGAGTAATGATCTTATATAAACCGGATTAATAAAACCTGCTTCTTTATTGGACTAAGATTACATAAGACTGGTGAAAAGGATTATTCTGTTCAGAACCAAATATAATACTAACTATGGCTTAAGTCCTTACTATGCACTAAGCAAAAGTATATAATACAAGAGCTCTGACATCAGCAATGGATTGTTCTACCAGGGGATGTTGGCCGGGGATCCAAGGCCCCACAAAAGGAAGGGCTCCTTGCCCCTAAGTTGGATACCTGCAGGGGAGAGGCGATAAAGACCCTGCTGCTGAGGACCTGATGTTACAGGGGAGGGACTGTATTGAGACCGCACATGGCAAGTGTACAGAGGGCCTCTGGAATGCCAGGAGTGTTACAAAGGCACTAAACCAATAAAGCAATACGGGTCTCCCTGAATCAAGCAAGACCCGTACAGCACAGTACACCTCACCTGCCTGGAAATACTGTCATTGGCGGAGCCATGTGCCTGTATACCAAAAATCTTATTGGCTATTGCCTCTCTCCTTGGAGGAATACACCCATGGGCTGATGCCACAAGCTACATCCCTATGGTAGGGAATGTTACAAGCCACAGGTAAGACCCTGTCATATGTAACGGGGGGAAAAATGTGAATCATGGGAGTAACACATCATCCAAACATGATGGTGTCTAACCAAGTAAACCTACCAGTAACATTAGTAGTGTAGCAAATACCTATATATCTAATGCTTTTATTCATTAGTAGGATCGAAAGGTACTCCTGGACACACACTGTCAGAGCCATGAAAGGAAACAGCCAGATTGACCCATGTCCAAGTCAACAGCTCCAGGAGAGTTGACTGTTTTACTTCTCATCCACCTGTGCCCTTTTCTAAGCCTAGGGAACAACTCGGAGAAGAGGGGGCGTGGAGAATGTAAGGGCTCCGTCCTTGGGGTGAATGGTGAAACTTAAGCAATGTATGTCTGGCACTCATTTTGATCACTTGATTGAACAAACCAACATGTCACCCCCAACTTGTTGGTGGGGCTT
>VZQC01014352.1:0-37918 GCA_009823505.1 Rhizomys pruinosus | reverse complement strand
TGGGGGTTTGGACACAACAGCCTGTAGTTTGGTTTTGCACGAAGGATGCTTGTACTCATGGATTATCACTTATAGCTAAAAAAGGAAAAAAAAAACAGAGAAAGATGCAAGACAGTTATGGCAGAATACATGATCTGGGATGGGGTGGGGGGGGGAAGGGAAAGGGAAAAATTCCTGATCTGAATTGGAAAATGATGTACGAAATGCACAAAGCATCAATAAAAAAATTAAATTAAAAAATTAAAAAAAAAATGAAGACCTCACACTGAATCATTGGATGATTAAAGGAAGGAAGAGTAAAACCACAATTTACCCTTAGAAAAAAAGTATTCTAACAGGTTCAGTCATCACATGTAAATAATTTACTTCTGTCCACTATGTAGAAAAGAGATCAGATACTGACCTCTGCAAATCACACCTTGTTCCTCTTTCTGGGTATCTCCTTGCTATTGCAGATATTTGAGAATAAGAGTGGGGGTGAAGGGGTATTGCTGCATAAAGTTGACCTCTGGCCTCTTTCTACCCTGGTAATTTATTACAGTTTGATTTGCATTATCATGGCAGAGCCTGTGGGACAAAGATCAAAGCCATGTTTAGAAAATAAAGGCTCAGAGGGCAAATGTCAACCTCTCAAACTCACAGTCAATTTGTCCAACCCAAGACCTTGGAGGGAAGGGCTGGAATTCACCGGAATTGACAATCAGAAATTTTTGTCAGCTTAGTTCAAGGTCCACATTTCAAGCCTCAGTTCAGTTAATTTCTGGAGAAGACGAGCCAAAGCTCACGCAGTCTTCAGGTTCCCACTGAGCCTCCTGCATCAGAAGGGAACTTCATCCTTCCAAACGCCTAATACTGCAAAGACTGGTTGCAGAGGGAGGCAGCTTTTCAGGTGAGGATTCGTAACAAAGTTCTGGTTGTGTAGGATGAACAAATCCGGAGGTCAAGTGAACTACATGAGAGCTACAGGTCATAAAAGCATGCTGGGCTGGGAGGGCGCATGATGAATTAGTGGGTTTTAGCTCTTATTTTTATAAAACTGTATTTGTTTATTTTAATGGGGGTGTGTGTGCCACAGTGTACATGTGGGAGACAGAGGGCAACTTCGGGTATTTGGTTTTCTTCTTCCACTTCACCTTGGTTCTGGGGATTGAACTCAAATTGTGAGGCTTGTGTGGCAAGGACCATTACCTGCTAAGCCATCTCTTCAGCCCATGTTTTAAGATGTTCTTGTCAAGCATACAAAGCCTGGAATACGTGCCTTACACAATGCCTGTGTTAATTTGCTTCATTATGGTAAAATGTTTTCTGCGTGTGTAAGAGAGAGAGAGAGAGAGATCCCTATAAAACCACATGGTACACATTAAATATACACAGTAATGTGGCTTTTAAATTTTATTTATTTATTTTTTATGTGTATGAGTGTACTGCCTGCATATGTGTAAGTGCACCCATGTCATGCAATGCCCAATGAAGGTCAGAAGAAGATGTTGGATTCCCCTGGAGTTGGAGTTACAGATGGTTGTTAGCCACCATGAAGGGGCTGGAAATTGAACCCAGGTCCTGTACAAGAGCAGCCAGTGCTCTTAACTGCTGAGCCATCTCTTCAGCCCCAGTAATATGTTTTGTCAAAGGTCATTACTTCCAGTCAATGAACCCAAACTTAAGGGCAACTGGAAATGAAAATCTAAGTCTTTATGTATAAATTACAGTACAGGAAATTGAGCGGGGAGTAGTAAGGAGGGACCAGATAGAAGAGGGGATCTAAATACTGTATGAAATTTGCAAAAATTCAATACTAAAAAATACAGTAAAATAAAGGGTCATTGCTATGTTTTAGGGTTCCCCTCAAGTGAGTGAAGTCAAAGAGATTTGCCCAGAATATGCAGCCAAAGAAAAAAAGAGTACTTTTACTTTAAGAAACAGATACCTTGCATGTATTCTGTAACAGGTAGTTTGCCAAGTACAATTCTCTAATGTTTCTGATCTGCAGTAATAAGTAACCTGCAAGATTTGGGTGGTTTCTGGAAGTGGGACCATGCAGTGCCCAGTATGTGGAGGTGCTGCAGACACTGTATCAGGCGTGTTACATCTCAGGGTAGGTGGGTTTTTTTTTTTTATATGTGCCTGGTAAGAAGCTCAAAATGCTTAAAGTCAGAATGGAAGTGACAAGAATACACACCACAGTAACATTATTTTTAAATCAGATAGAAAGCACATTTTATATTAACAATTGCACCTGTGGGGCTGTACTAAGTCTAATTTTGACTTTGCCTATGCTTGCTTTGAAACTCATGGTCTGGGGCTGGAGAGATGGCCTAGCGGTTAAGAGCGCCGACCGCTCTTGCAGAGGACCCGGGTTCGATCCCCAGCACCCACATGGCGGCCGAGAGCCGTCTGAAACTCCAATTCCAGGAGAACTCCAGTTCTAGGGGAGTCCGACACAGTCTTCTGACCTCCGCGGCATTGCACGTCACGGGTGCACAGACATGCATGCAGACAATACATTCGTACACATACGGAAATAAATAAAATTTAAAAAAGAAAAAAAAAAAAAAGAAACTCATGGTCTGTATGCTATGTAGGAAACATCTGAGGACCAATCTTGTGCTTTGATATTCTCTCACATGTCTGAACTCACTAATATAATGCCAGCAGGTAGCAGAGGAGCACTGGGGAGTTGCTGCACCCCACTATGACACATTTTACATTTCCTTCCCCTACTTCTAAACATCGGGATTCTGTTTAGCATCTGCTGTGTTTGTGTGGGTTTATATAATTCTATTTAGGGCTCTTCTGCTGTTTTTTTTAAATTGTGTTGGCCAGATTAATTTCCAGTCTTGGGATGGCAGAGCCAGCCATTTCAGAGTACACTCACAAGTTGCTCAGCAATTTCAGATACAGTGTGTCCAGCTTTCTTTAAAATCTCAGCAGAGGTAAGTAGCTTTTCATTCTTGAGTGTGGCCCCAAATTATATATACCACTCAAGAAACACAATAATTTGACACACCACAGGTTTCACATAAAGCTGTTGCAGAGCTTGTAGAAAACCAGGAAAGACCTCAGAGCCAAAGTCAAATATTAATCATCCAAATGTATTAGAAAGAAATTGAAAACAGCAGCAGTGCTGACAAATGGTGTCGGTGCCCAATTATGACCCTCTGCCTGGCATACAGTCTTTCAAGTCTGACTGTAGCCCCAATGAGTCTAAGAGAAAAACTTTTAAAGGGCAGGCCAAAGGACCAAATCAGTCTTGCACTTTTGTCCCTGTTAGAAAGTATCAGGGTGCCTTTAAGCAGGACAAGCGAGTTACAGAAGCAAAAACCCAGCAGTTAATTATGTCTATGTTTTATCAGAGTTGGAGGTGCAGCTGGTCAGCAGTAAGGAAAGGGTCCGGGCTGCCTGGAATCCGCTGTGCAGCCTGGAGCTAAGAATAAAATAAACAGTTTCTCTGTTCAAAATGGAGTTTTTCTGATCATTACAAAGCTACATATTGCATATTATTATCATGTGATGCCTGATGTCACCAATGGAACTGAGGATCATGGTGAAGGAGGTACCTCTAGGATTTGGGAAGTCAAAGTGAATATCAGTACTGATGATTCAATGGTTAAGTCTAGTCTTTGGCTACTTGGAGCAGACCTACAATCTCACAAAATTGCCTTTTTCCCCCCATCCCTGTGAGAGAAATGCAAACAGTGGTGAACTCTGTGATGCTTGCAGCAGCAGTGTCAGAGGGACTGGAGGGGAGTGATTTGGTGTCACATTCAAGGAGGCATACTGTGCCTCCTACTGTGTCCAACCAGAAATCAGGGTGACCTTAATACCTGTGTGGGGCACAAGGAAAGGAGGAGTGGTATAGATGTAACCAGGGTGACCTTAAGACCTGTGTGGGGCATAAGGAAAGAAGTGGTGTAGATATAACCAGGGTGACCTTAACACCTATGTGGGGCATAAGGAAAGAAGTGGTATAGATGTAATCGTTCCATCTTAACTGGCACAGGGATGCTTCAACTTTGTCACATGGGATTTATTTATGGACTTATTTTTACCTGTGTTTATACATGTTAAAGGAGTGGTTGGTATTGATTTTGTTTTGTTTTAGGTCTGACTCCATGATAGCTAGAGACTAGCCTTGTCTGATATTAATTTTCTTTTAAAATATTATGCTTTCAAGCCAGGCATGGTGGTGCACCCCTTTAATCCTTGCACTTGGGAGGCAGAGGCAGGTAGATCTTTGTAAGTTCAAGGCCAGCCTGGTCTACAGAGTGAGTTCCAGGACAACTGGGGCTACATGGAGACCCTGTCTTGAAAAAAAAAATTATGCTTTCTCAAATTCCTAACTGTAGTGTAACCACTAACTTGTCAAGTTGGAAGAATCTAAAATCACCTGGGAGATGGGCCTTCGAGCATGCCTCTGGGGGATTATCTTGTTAATTGATATGAGAAGACCCATCTTAATTGTAGGCAGAACCATTTCCAGAGTAGGGGACCCTAGACTGTGTACAACAAATAAAGCTTAGCCCTATGAGTGTGTCCATCCTTCGGTGAGGATGCTCCTTCAAGTTCCTCCTGCTTTGACTTCTCTAGTAGGATTGACTGTACCTTGAACTATGAGGGAAAGTAAATACTTTCTCCTTTAAGCTGTTTTGCTTAGGGTATTTTATCACAGCAACTGGAAAACAATCAAAGACTATAAAGGACAGAAATCAGAATGAGCTATTTTCCAAAGCTCAGGATTGAAAACAACAGAAAGGCCAATTACTACAAGTGACTTCCTCCAAACCTCCACTGTGAGAAATCCACACCCACTTGAGCCTATCAGCAGCCACTTAGGGACACCTGCCTGTCCAGGATTGTAACTGTTGGCCTTCCTGGGGAAAGGGAGGAGCCAGAGGAGCCAGCTACCCGTCACAACCAGCTAGTCAGCCTTGGCTGTGTGAGGGGGAGGGGCTAAAGGTTTATAAACAGAGAACGCCCGGACTCAGTCTCTCCTGCCCTCCACCATCTTGGGCAGAGGTCACAGGGTCCATGCTGACATTCCTGTAAGTAACCCCCTCACCCACTCATTTTGCAATTTTGTGAGCAAGCCCAATTAAACTCACTAGAATTTTCTAAACTGTGGTTTGGGGCATCTGTACCTCACTTTGCTGGGGGCAGCAGGAGGAGGAGCACATGCTGCCTGCACATGGATCCCCCAGAAGGGATTTTAGCAACAGCTGGTCATGGCAAAGTGGGGGAAATCTTTGTTGTAGGTCTTCCACACTAACTGACATCATTCTTAGCTTTGGGGTTGGTGGATGCTAATGTTCTGCAAGGTTAATGCATTCCAAAATGTTCTGCTGTATCGGACATCAGAACCTCAAAAGGATATTAAGTCAGACGGAGGAAGGCAATGAGTGGTCATTAAAAGAACAAGGATAGCTAGAGATAATCTTAGACTCTGGATCTGTAACAGTCCAACTCTCCACAGTCACCAAGTTCTAATCAGTAGATCAAGCTTGTAGGCTCTTTTAGACATGTCTTTTTTGGAGGAACTTTAGTTCTCAATACCTATGCAGCCTGCTTTGGACTTTCTGATTCTACCCCATTGATCTGTTTATTCTTATGCCAAGTCACTATCTCACTCTTTTTAGCTTTGTATTAACAGTAGGCTTTACACTTAGGTGGATTTAATTGTAACTTGTGTTATTGCCCACAAATAAAACCCAGGGTATAAGGCTGGGCATGGTGGCGCACACCTTTAATCCCAGCACTCAGGAGGCAGAGCCAGGTGGATCTCTGTGAGTTCAAGGCCAGCCTGGTTTACAGAGTTACAGAGTGAGCTCCAGGCCAGCTGGGGCTACAAGGAAACCCTGTCTCAAAAAGAAAAAAAAAAAAAAAAAAAAAACCTAGGGTGTATTATGACTGATTTGATCAATTAGGAGGAAAATGACATCTTGATTTATTTTTATTTACTTTTAATCTATATTTTTATTGAGTTTTGTGCATTTCATATAATAGATCTTAATCAAATTTAGAATTCCTCCTGTACTAGATAGCTTTAGTGTCAACTTGACACACGTGTGTTGAGGGAGCCTTAATTGGAGAATTGGCTCCATTGGACTGTCCTGTGGCCACATCTGTGGAGTATTGTCTTGATTGTTGAGCAATGTGAGAGGGCATCACAATGGGTGGTGCCACACCTGGGAAGGGTTTTATGTATGGTGTAAGAAAGCAGGCTGGGCATGGGCCAGTAAGCAGCATTCCTCCATGGCCTGTGCTTCAGGTCCTGCGTCCTGCTTCCTGTCCTGAGTTCCTAAGTTGGGCTGCCTCAGTGATGAACTGTGACCCAGGAGTTGGGAGCCATATAAACCATTTCCTCCTCAAGTTGTTAGTGGTCAGTGTGTTTTGTCACAGCAACTGAAAACAAACTAGAACACCAACACTGCCCCAACCCAATCCATGGCTCCCCCCAACCACCTCACCAGATTTCATGCATTCTGTCATGTATGTCAAGTCCTATCCAGTCAAATGTTTGTACCCAGAAGTTCCATGGTGCAAGTTCATCCACTGGAGTCTAGTCAGCCTATCAGAGTCACTCCCTTAAAGTTTACTCTCCCTCACCCAGCAGGAATCGGTTGCCAGTAGTTCCTCGGCTGGGGTTGGCACCTGCTGCCCATTTCCCCAGGTCTGTGCTCGTCTTTTGTCCAACTGAGTCAGCATGGGTCTTGTGCATGCTGTCACCATTGTTGAAATTTCATATGAGCAAATTTTCAAAGGCCTGAAAGCCTGTTTCCTTATGTTCATGCACCAGCCCTGGCTCTTAAAATTTTTTTCTGTCTTTTCTTCCACAATGGTCCCTGAGCCATGGGTGTGTGAGGTTTAATATAGGGGTCCTATCCAGGGACACACAGTCTCATCTCTTATTCTCTCCACATTGGCCAGTTGTGGTGCCTTATAATTAGAACATCAGGACCTTCACCAGCGAGAGTTGAGGGATGTATTAGTAATTGCTGTACCCCTTGTTCTGCTATGTTCCATGAGCCATAGGTGTAGAGGTTCTACTCTTAATGTGTCACTTGGGGGTAGGCACCTTTATATTCTCTGTGTGACCAGTTGTAGAACTCTGTAATCAATTGCCTGTGTTGCAAAAAGAAGCTTCTTCGATGGTGGTATACATACGGTATACTTCTCTATAAATCTAAGGATCCATATTTAGCATATGGTAAGAAATTTCATTTGTCTAGAGATATGACAGCTATAGCGAGTCCTCTAGGATCTATGCCCTCTCCATCCATGTGTACTATATTTGCAGTGCCACCCATGAGTTCCCTCTCACTGAGAGGGCTTTAAGTCCAGTTACACAGCTATCGATTGCCCCTATATAAAAGTACCATTACTACACCAATACTGATAGTTTTCTATGCTGGTGGTTGTGGTTATTAGGCTTTAGAGCTGGGTTGCACCACTGATTGATTTCTCCCTTAGTGACTTGCATAGTATTCTCTGGAACTATGAAAGATAATCTTCAGATGGGGACTGAACCTAGGACCTCATCCATACTGGTCAACTGATCTACCACTGATCTACATCTAGTTATTTTAATTTTTTCCTTAATTTTTATTGAGCTTTTGTGCATTTCATACAACATTTCTTAATCAAATTTAGACCCGTTCCCCCATCCATGCCCCCCACCACACCAGAGCATGTGCATCCTGCCATACATGTCTTGCAGAAGGTTATTGTTTGGGGCAGATGTTTACTGTTTTGGTAAGTTCTTTGAATGAGTCTTTTTTGTTGTCGTTGTTCCCTTTAATTTTATATTGCTCCAAAATAGGCATATATGCACTCCACACAATACCAAAATTATAAAATCTAAAAATAAACTATAGGTTAATTTCAAAACATGTTTAGGGACTCACATCTTAACAGAGTTGCATGCAGGTAAAAAGAAATATTACTCTACATTACTAAATTACATACTAGGTTTATGTATGTTTCAATATACTTTTCTTTGGTATTTTTGAGACAGGGTCTCCCTTTAGTCCCAGCTGGCCTGGAGGTTGCTCTGTAGACCAGGCTAGCCTTGAACTCACAGAGATCCCCCTGCCTCTGCCTCCCGAGTGCTGGTATTAAAGATGTGCACCACCATGCCCGGCTTGAGTAATTTATATACTCTGAATGTTAATCCTCTGTCAGATGTATCACTGGTAAAGGTTTTCTCCCATTCTGTGGGTTTTCTCTTCACTTCTTTGTTTCTTTTGCTGTACAGAAGCTCTTGAGTTTAATGAGGTGCCATTTGTCGATTGTTGGCCTTATTTCCTGCTCAGCAGCTGTCTGATGTAGAAAGTCTTTTCCTATGCCTATATCTTCTAGGTTACTGCCAATATTTTCTTCTATCATTTTCAGAGCTTCAGGTTTCACATTGAGGTCTTTGATCTACTTGGAGTTGACTTTTGTACAGGGTGAAAGGTAGAGCTTTAGTTTTATTCTATGCATGGTGATCCAGTTTGGCCAGCACCATTTGCTGAAGATGCTTTCTTTCCTCCATTGAGTCTTCTAGGCCCCTTTGCCTAATATGAGGTGGCTGAAACTGCATGTGCTCTAGTTCAGATCTTCAATTTTATTCCATTGATCTATGGGTGTGTTTTTGTGCTAGTATCAGCCTGCAGGGGCTGGGCTACTCCCCCTGGTGGTCTCAGAGCTCCGCTTGGTCTGACAGACTAAACTTAACTCTGCTGAGTGGATACTAGACAGTTAATGTCGCCATGTCCATTTTAAAGTTGAAAAGGTGTAGAAAAACTAACACAATGTGTTGCTATGATAAAATACCCTGACAGAAGCCAGGAAGAGTTTCTTTTAGTTCACATTTGAAGGTACAGTCCGTCCATCATGGCAGGAAAGTCAAAGCAGCAAGAAGTTGGAGTAGCTGGTCACTATCACAACTGTCCCAGATGCCATGCCTCCAGCACCACCCAGGCCTGGACTGCTGCTTCCTAGAGACTTACTTTGTCAAAGTCCTGGGCCCTAAACCAGAGTCTGGATAATGCTCTGAGTCCCAAGTCGACATCCCTTTCTCTTAGCACTGAGCTCTGCATCTGCAGCCCGCATGGCTGCAAGGTACAAGAGGGACCAACCAGCCACCCAAGGACCACCACAGCCCTCTCCAGGGCGCAGGTGCAGGTGCTGCCTCAGCCAACTTCCGCTGGTGATGCCATTTCCCCCCTGCACCTTCAATTTTTAATTGTCAACGTTTGTGCACACCCACACCCACAGGGCATGAGTGCAGTGCCTATGGAGGCCAGAAAAGGGCATCAAATCCCTTGAGCCGGAGTGATAGGCAGTTTTGAACTGCCTGATGTGGGTGCTTGGAGCTGAGTTTGGATCCTCTGGAAGAGCAGCCTATGCTCTTAACTGCTGAACCATTTCTTCAGCCTCTAAAGTGACAGTTTAACAATGATTCTTCTGACACCCTATACACAGACTGCTTCACAATGGGTAGTTTCAACAGCTGTCTCTGACTTTATTGATTTTTTTTCTCCTTCAAAATCTAATATTCCAGAGATGACTTGATGTTTTCTATGTTAAATGTTGCATGTTTTTCATTTCTGTAACATCTTTCTTGGTTTTTAAAAATATGTGTCCCCTCTTTCTCTCTGTGTCTCTGTCTCTATCTCTATGTCTCTACATCTCTATATCTCTATATCTTTGTCTCTATGTCTCTCCTGACCCCTTTGGCCTCATCAAACTCCAATCATTTATGCTCAACTCTGTGAGGCCCCTTTCCCTCTTTAATTTCTATCTCCCCGTGCTGCAACAGGACCCTTTCTTCAAATAATAAATGGACACAATTGGTCCTGAGGATGGAGCCCTCAGGGTCTGGCACATGCTCAGACAGGGCATTTGCTAGTAAGCCACTATCTACCCTCTTGTAATTTTCCTTTTCTAGGAGATCATATCCCTGTTGTCCTTTGACAACATGTGTCCAAGTTATCTTTGACTGTCATCTTGATACAACCTAGAGTCATTGTACAAAGAAACTGCCTAGTTCCCATTAGCCTGGGGGTATGTCTGTGGAGAAATGACTATCTCATTAGATGATATAGGAGGGCACAACCCACTGTGGACAGCACCACTCCCAGGACAGGTGGCTCTGGGCTATATAAGAAAGCAAACTAAGGATGAGCCTGTAAGTGAGCTGGCATGAAGCATCTCTCTTTGTTTGCTGCTGAATGCCCTTGTCTGTGAATGAGTTCCCTGGTTAGAGGTGCTGCTACATAAACTAGCAATCAGTCCTTCCTTAGGGTCCTGCTTGAGTTTCTGCCCTGATTCCCCTCAGTAATGTGCCGTAACCTATGAGTTGAAATGAACCCTCTCTCTCCCTCTTCCACTCCTGCCAAGTTACTTTTGGTTTGAGTGTTTTATCATAGCAGCAGAGATTAAACTAGAAAAATATAAAAACTGTGAGCATAACAGGTAGGAAGATAAGTCCAGATCCTATTGGACCTAGCTCAGCTTGAAGTGAAAATTGTCCCATCTTTTAAGAAACCACAATGTTACCGTGTTTCATCACGGGGCCTGGCATCTCACCTACAGCCAGTTTCAATACTACAACCTTTCAGGGAACTCCCTTGTTGCTCTCGCCTGAAAGTTATTTTTCTATGCTCTAAATATCACAATTCTATAAACCAGACATAGACTCTTCCATTTTTATGGGGTTGGGCTGTTACAGAAGGTTTGGATAAATCCAATATCATATAAGACTATTTTTTAAAACACTGTTTTGCTGTTGCCTGGTATTTTAAAAAGAGTCCATTGATTCACTGATTGGGTTGGGATACTTGTACCATAGCACACAAGAGAAAGAGGACGACTTTCCTACAGGAGTTCTTGGGCTCAAACTCATGCCTCCAGGCTTGGCAGCAAGCACCATTAGCCACTGAGCTCACTGGCTCTTATTTGTTATTTTAATCTGTATCAAAGACCCAAGAGTTGAGGGTTAGAGAGGCAAGTAGACTGGAAAGCCACGAGACAGTGACAAAACGAGAGCAGTAGCTTGGAATGTGACTCGGTGAGAATTCTGATTAAAAAGGATAGGAGCAAAAGCCATAAGAGAACATGCGTCCAGTGCCTTTTATATGACCAGCACTCTACCGACCACATGGCCTGTTATTTACTTATTTAATCTGCGCAAAAATTCTATGAGCTACATAGTGTTAATCACCCCATTTACCTTTGAGGAAACCAAGTCACAGGGATGCTGTTACTCAGGACCTCAGGAGACTCAGTGATAGCATTGGAAACTCAGAATAATGTCTAAAATGCACCTGTTCATCTAAAATGAAAGCAGCTGATGGAATTAACCCAAGGATGAGAGGGGGAATGGAGAGAGTCTGTGTGAGAGATGTGTTTATGCTTTATGCCAGTCTTTCTTTTCTGGAAGGCTGCTGAATATCTTCATCAAGGAAGAAACACTGTAGGAAGACATGGCGATTCATGCAGAACTGGCTGCTTCTCAGAGTTTCTTCCAGCTCTTCTCATGGCTGAATACTACTTTGTTGCCTCTCTAGGCTAAGGTGCCATGATTGTTCTTCTGCAAGGAGCACAGATGCTGCAAATGCTGGAGAAATCCTTGAGAAAGGGACTTCCTGAATCTTTAAAGGTAACAGCAGAAAATGTCAAAGGAAGCAAGGAGCAGTGGGCTATGGTGGGATTAAGTAGAAAGAGGTTAACAGTTACACTGCACTATTTGTGTGTCTGTGTCTGTGTATGTGTGCTACATACAGACACCTGTATGCACCAGCCTTGTGAAGGCCCATAGTTGACATCAGATGTCATCCCACTCTCCATAATATATATTGAGGCAGGGTCTCTCACTGAACTTGGGGCTCACTGATTCAGCTAGTATTGGATGAAGACTTGTCTCGGGGAACTCCCCTGTCTCCACCTTCATTTCAAGCAGGCTGCTAAAACTATCAGGCTTTTATGCAGGTCCCAGGGATCAGAATGCTGAACCCCAGTCCTCACGCTTGTGTTGCAAGTGTTTCATCCACTGAGCCATTTCTCCCGCCCCTTTGCTATACTATTTTAAGCCAAGCATATTTCTTTTCTCCCATTTAACACCTTTCAACAAGACATTTGCCACTCAACCCATGTCATTGATAAGAACATGGGGAGATAAAAATATATACTTTTTTTTTAAAATTAGTTTTTATTGATGCTTTGTGCATTTCATACATTTTTCCAATTCAGTTCAGGCTTATTTCCCTTTCCCTCCCCCCCACCCCCACCCCATCCCAGGTCATGCATTCTGCCATAACTTATTTATTTATTTTATGTGTATGAATATACTGTCTGCATGTAGGTTTGTTGCACCTGTGTCGTGCAATGCCGCAGATGTCAGAAGAGGGCATCAGATTCCCCTGGAACTGGAGTTCTCCTGGAATTGGAGTTACACATGGTTCTCAGCCGCCATGTGGGTGCTGGGGGTCAAACCCGGGTCCTCTGCAAGAGCAGTTGGCACTCTTAACCACTAGGCCATCTCTACAGCCCCAAAATATATACTTTTTAATCAGGGCTGGCAAGAGGCCTTGAAATTTGCCTGGAATTTTCCTCCACAGTTAGTTGAGGTTGTACAGTAATGTTAATTTGCTCACTCCAGAAGAATACTTGCCAGGTGAAAGGTGAACCATCTGGAATGTGTTTGAAGTCAGTAACTGATCAATTCCTATTGTAACTTATGTTTCTCTGTTGCTTAATGTATGTCAGACAATTTGGGGTGACTTGGGGTTTCAGTATTTTGTATAACTTAGTACAATTGATTAGAAAACTTAGGACTGACTAAAACATATACATATAGATGCTCATTCCTGAGCTATGGAAAAGCAACTCTAATGGTAGATTCAGACACTCGCTCTTATTTTTTATCAACATTAAAATGAGTGTGGTCCACTCTAGTGGAATATAAGTCTCTCTCTCTCTCTCTCTCTCTCTCTCTCTCTCTCTCTCTCATTTTAGAGGAAAATATCTGCAGATTTTTATTGCTCTCAGACCCCTCTCAGAAAATACATACATTTTCCAAATTCTTTTAAAAATTCCATTTGTTTCTCTTGCCCTCTCCTCTGTGTGTGTGTGTGTGTGTGTGTGTGTGTGTGTGTGTGTGTCGTAGTGCACATACTATCAGAGGACAACTTGCAGGAGTTGGTTCCTTCCTTCCACATGGGTTCCAGGGATCAAACTCAGGTCCTCAGGCTTGGCATCAGGTACCTGTACTTCCTGAGCCATCTTGCTAGACAAAATGCATATATTTAGATGAGTGGATTTGGTATCCTCTAAGAGACTGGCTATTCTCTTCTTATAAGAAGAAAAATGTTATCATTCCTATATTTGTAGATTATATTGTTTTCTTTTGATTAATAGTAAATTATGAGAGAACTGGCCCTGTTCTTTAAAACTATGTAAATGAAGCTCTTTCAAATCGAACTAAAACCAAAGCCACCTACTTTGGTAGACCCCACTGAACCAAATAACCTCCCAGAGAGAAAGCAGGTTTTTTCTTGGATATTATATCAGTTAGCTACTCTATGGCTAATCTGTTTTCTAGACTTTCTTCTATTCATACAGAAACATGTATAATTATATAAAAATAAAATGACTGATACTCATTGTTTCCCCTCTAGATATACTATGGACCTAGTTTTATATTCATAAGCCTAAGAATTACTTTTTAATTATTTTCTAATAGTTGAACAGGATTCATGACTCATTTAATCACATGTCAACCAATGGCCATTTTACCTGCTTCCAGGTTTTTACTTTAAAAGACCTCTTTTTTTTTTTAAGACTTCTTTCCATGGAGACATAGCATTTGCTTAGAGCATCCAGAAGGGTAATGTAAGTTTAAAGGTCATATACATGCTTAAAACTCTAAAACAAATATCTCTATCAATCAACAAAGGTTATATGCCAGTGCTGAAGAGAATGGACTTTGAGGTTCCGTAGTCTAGATCCAGTCTTGGATTCCTGCCTCTGCTGTGTTGGAAAGCTATGGAGGGAGAGGGGTAAAAGAGAGAGATCAGAATTAATGGGAGCAAACCTGAGTTCTTGTGATGCCCAAATTGAGGATTACAGTTGTAGATACCAGCATGGACTTCATTAGAGTTATGAGCATAAATATTCATTGGATAACAGGTTGGAAATATGCCAGGAGCCAGGGATCAGAGAGCATGGACATTTAACTGGTTCCTTTCACAAATCAACAATGAACTTTCTTGTTATTCCTTACCCCATAAGAATTACTGACCATTCAGGACAAAGAAAAGATACATACTATTTCCAAATTAATTAAAATAACTAAACTATGGGGCTGGAGGGATGGCCTAGCGGTTAAGAGCGACGACCGCTCTTGCAGAGGACCCGGGTTCGATCCCCAGCACCCACATGGCGGCTGAGAACCGTCTGTGACTCCGGTTCCAGGAGAACTCCAGTTCCAGGGGAATCCGAGACCGTCTTCTGACCTCCGCGGCATCGCACGACACGGGTGCGCAGACCTGCATGCAGACAATACATTCATACAAATAAAATAAATAAATAATTAAAAAAAAAAAAAAAAAAAAAAAAAAAAATATAACTAAACTATTTTTTCTACTGAAATCAGAACCTAATAAGCAGAAGATGTTGAAGTAGTTAACTATAATTTGAATCAAAGTTGAAATTTGTAATAAAATGTATTTAATATTCAATATTTAGAAGAATAAAAGCATTTTCTGAACTGGACTTCAGAAAGGCATTGAGTGATTTTGAGTTCTAGATTATAGCTCCTTTAGAGTATATGATATATATTCTAGAAAACAAACAAAAAAATAAAAAAATGAAAAAAAAGATTAGGGGGCTGGAGAGATGGCCTAGCAGTTAAGAGTACCGACTGCTCTTGCAGAGGACCCGGGTTCAATCCCCAGCACCCACGCGGCGGCTGAAAACCGTCTTTAACTCCAGTTCCAGGGGAATCCGACACCCTCTTCTGATCTCCGAGGCATTGCATGACACGGGTGCACAAACCTACATGCAGACTGTACATTTATACACATACGAAAATAAATAAAATTAAAAAACAGATTAGAAAAGATACCAAAACCTACAGTAAAACAATGTTGTTCCTAAAGTAATTTATTTTATTTGCTTGAATATTTTTTCTATGAGCATTAAGACTCATATTTGGAGAGAAAAATCTCCAATTGAGGTTTTTCTAATGTAGTGCACACAATTTTCATGTAAGCTCAAGTCAGACAAAATCCCATTTATACGTGTGGGGAAAGTGGATCAGAAACCCCAGCACTACCTGAGGAAGTGTTGTCAACTGACGGCTGCTGGGAGCAGGAGAGTCCATGAAGGGGGAGATTCTCAGCAGGTTAATCAGGGCCAGTGGATGACCAGACTGAAGGACATTTTGGGATACAAGTTGGCTCGCTCTCCCTGTCTCTGTCTCTGTCTCCCTGTCTCTCTCTGTCTCTGTCTCTGTCTCTCTCTCTCTCTCTCTCTCTCTCTCTATATATATATATATATATATACCTATATCTATATAGATATAGATATCTAGATAGATAGATAGATAGATAGATAGATAGATAGATAGATAGATAGAGAGAGAGGATCTATGTGAGTTTAAGGCCAGCCTGGTCTATATAGTGAGTTCCAGGTCAGTGGAAGCTACAGGGAGACCATTTCTAAAAGACCAAAAAATTAGAGAAAATGTGCGTGTGTGTGTGTGTGTGTGTGTGTGTGTGTGTGTGTATTCTGATATGCTCCCAGAGAGAGAGAGAACATAAAATCATGAAATTGGGTGGAGGTAGTAAAGGGGTGAAAATTGAGGAGGGGATCCAAATATGATCAAAATATATTGTATTAAATTCACAAAAATTCAATAAAAAATGGGAGGGAGTAGTACATGGAGACTGTTTGACCTAGATTCTGTATTTGGCACTTTACCATCACCACATGTCACAATTTCATAGAAATAACCCCTGTCCTGATTACACAAGGCACTTCGCCATGCTGTTCTAATAAATTTATCTTCTCATTTTCTTGAAATCCTGCAGGTTTATGGGACCATCTATCACATAAACAATGGAAACCCATTCAAGCTAAAGGCCTTGGTAGACAAGTGGCCTGATTTTAATACAGTGGTTGTCCGACCACAGGAGCAGGTAAGGAGACAGATATGGAACAAATATCCTTTATTCAACAAATATTCACTCTATGCTTACCAAATGCCTGGCAGCATGGTAAAATCTAACAATACAGAAAGGAGTTATGGTGATAGACAGTAGGCTCATGTTCCAGGGGAAAACCACAGCCAAGTAAATTACAACACGATGTATGGAAAGGAACAGAGTATGTACAAGGTACAGAAATATACCAAACAAATAAAAATTATGTAAAGGCTGGTCTCATGGTTTAGCAGGTAAAATCACTTGCCACACAAGCCCAGTGGCCTCAGTTTGATCCCTGGAATCCATGTAAAGTTGGAAGGAGAGAACTGACTCCACAGACTTCTCCTCTGACATCCACGTGTGTGTCATGGTATGCACTCCACACGCACACTCACACACATGCACCAATATACATTCTTACATGAGTACATACATACTAATAATTAAAAGGTTTTAAAAGCAGATTTAACCATGGAATGTTACTGTGGATGTTTCAGGGTAATATTAGAAACACTTCTTCATAGAACTTCCATGAATTTTTTAATCAAATATGTGGTTGTGGCAAGGAAAATACTCACAGAACATAGTGGAATAAGAGGTAGAGGGAAAACTAGTGCACCCCTCAACTCTCATTCTTCCACATATAAGAGTGAGATACACACACACACACACACACACACACACACACACACACACACACAGAAGGCCTCAACTGGTCAAGTTCTAGAGTCTAAGAGACTGCAGAATGTGTGTTCATGGATAGGATCCCATATTAATCCTCACCCACCCAGGGCTCAGGGACCATTGTAGAAGAGGGTACAGAAAGATTGTAAGAGCCAGGGTTGTTTCATGAACATAGGGATATGGAATCTTTCAGTACACTGCAAGTTTGCATATGTGAACTTGTAGCAATGATGATGTTGAGTGCAAGACCTGTGCCAACTCGGTCAGACAGGGGGCCAGAGTGGATAGAGAAAATGGGCAGGCAGGCAGGCCAGCGTTAGCCTGGGAACTGTTGGAGACTGATTATTACTGGATGAGGAAGAGTACACCTTACTTATCGTTTCACCAGTGGGTGATTTTGCACCAAAGGACATCTAGGTACAAATACTTGACTGGATTGGACTTAACATGTATGGTGGAATGCATGAATTCTGGTGGAAGGCAGGGAGGGAAGGGGGGAAACGCAGATTGAGGAGGGGGTCTAAATTAGAAATTTATTAAATATACAAAAGCTCAACAAAAAATTTAAACTATCAATTTGAACAACTATCTACACACAAAATACACTCAGAATAGGTAAGAAAAAAGTGGGAAATCACAGTATATAGTTGTAGCACAGTAATTCAAAGAGACAACAGTAAGGACAGTAGAAAGGAAACTGTTACCCAGCGTCATCAGCACAGGATGGAGAGATGGAGAGAGACTTGTGGGGGGAGAGGACCCCAAGACACAACACACACACACACAAAAAAACAAACAACAATAATCAGCCTCAGGCGGACTTCAATGGCCTCGGTCTCCAGATTTGTGCTTGTAGAACAAGCCTGGACCCACCTTGGTACCTGGAGTTACCTCATAGCCTGGGCTCCGGTCCCAAGTGGTGGACTTGATCCCTGCTATGCTGATCTCAGTAGCCCTGGGCAGCCAACAGTCCCCAAGGATAGGCAAGCCACAAGCACCCCTTGGACTTCTGGTACTCTCTAGCTGTGCAACAGCCACAGCGGGGACAGTGTGCCGTGTGTTCGGTGTGCTCCATCATGACTATTGTAGCAGTCTTATGCTTTGTTACCACTGAGGCACCTACCCAGAACCTGTGGAAGTAACCCACCTACAAAGACTGTTGAAATATGGTCAGGAGGATCAAGAACAATCATGAAAAGATGACCTCACAGAAGGACAAAGTAAAGTACCAGTGATAATGATTGTACCTAAAGAAATGGGTATGCACGAACTACATGACAGGGTTGAAAATGAGTTTGAAAAAATATTTGCTATTTTTATTTTATGCGCATGAATGTATTGCCTATATATATAGGCAATACATATATATTGGCAATCACTCATAACATATTATATATATTTGAATCCCTTAAATATAATAAAAAAAGACCTACTAAAAAAAAAGAAAAATCATTGTGTAACATGACTTTGTATAAACACTGTGCCACAAATAAACCAACATATACATTAACTCATGGTGGTGAAATTTTTTGTGAGAAAATACAAGAAATACAACTAGGTAATTGGCACTAGCATCCACACTTGAGGGATACCATTCGTCGTTTGTTTTTCTGGGACTGTGTTACTTCACTTAACATAATATCTTCTAGTTCCATCCATTTACCTGCGAAACTCATGATGTCAACTTTCTTTACTGCTGCATAGAACTCCATTGTGTAGATGAACCACATTTTCTCTATCTACTCGTCAGTTGAGGGGCACTTGGGTTGGTTCCAGCTCCTTGCTATTGTGAAGAGAGCTGCAATAAACATAGCTGTGCGCATATCTCTGAATAGATGAGTCTTATGGGTACATGCCCAGGAGAGGTATGGCTGGGTCAGGTAACAAGTTGATTCCAAGTCTTCCAAGGGTTCTACACACTGCTTTCCATAGTGGCTGTACAAGTTTACATTCCCACCAGCAGTGCATGAGTGTTCTGCTTTCCCCACAACCTCTCCAGCACTTGATGTCATTTGTTTTCTTGATCCTAGCCAGTCTTATTGGAGTAAGATGATATCTTAGAGTGGTTTTGATTTGCATTTCCTTAATGAGTAATGATGTTGAACACTTCTTAAGATGTTTCTCAGCCATCTCTTAATTCCTCACTGGTGAAGTCTCTGTTCAGCTTCTGCTCCATCTATTGAGTGGGTCATTTGTTTTCTTTCTTCTTTGTTTTTTGAGTAGTTTATATATTCTGGAAATCAATGCTTTGTGAGATGTTTCTGCAGTGAAGGTTTCCTCCCACTCTGGGATTTCACTTCACTTCCTTAATCAAGGATTGTTTGTTTTGATGTACAGAAGCTTTTGAGTTTAATGAGGTAAAATGTGTCAATTGTCAACCTTCATTCTTGTGCAGCTGCTGTCTGATTTAGGAAGTCTTTTCCTACACCTATCTTGTGGTCTGCTGCCAACTTTTTCTTCTATCGCCTTCAGAGTTTGGGGTTTGATGTTGAGGTCTTTGATCCATCTGGAGTTGACTTTTGTACAGGGCAAGAGGTAGGGGTTTAATTTCATTCTTCTACAAGTGGTGATCCAGTTTTGCCAACACCACTTGCTGAAGATGCTGTCTTTTCTCCATTGTGTCTTCTTGGCCCCCTTGTCAAATATCGGATGGCTGAAATTGTATGTGTTCAAGTTTGGATCTTCAGTTTTGTTCCATTGGGTCTGTTTTTGTGCCAGTACCAGGCTGTTTTTATGACTATAGCCCTGTACTATAGTTTGAAGTCTGGTATAGAGATCCCCCCTGTATTGCTCTTTTCACTCAAGATTGTTTTGGCTATTCAGGGTCTTTTGTTTTTCCAAATGAAATTAAGGGCTTTTTTCCAAGTCTGTGAAGAAACTCTTGGGGATTTTAATTGGGATTGCATTAAATCTATACCAGAGTTTGGGTAGAATAGACATTTTTGCTATATTAATTTTCCCAATCCATGAGCATGGGAGGTTTTTCCATCTTCTGATGTCTTCTTCAATTTCCTTCTTCAAGGCTTTAAAGTTTTTGTTGTAGAGATCTTTGGTGTGTTTGGTTAGGTTTGTTCCTAGGTATTTTATTGTTTTTAAGGCTATTGGGAGTGGGAAATTCTCCTTGTATTCCTTCTTCAGTTGCTTGCTGTTGGCGTAAAGAAAGGCTACTGATTTTTCTAGTTAATTTTGTATCCTACCACTTTGCTGAAGCTGTTAATATTTTCTAGGAGTGTTCTGGTGGAGATTTTAGCATCCCTTAAGTAAACAATCATATCATCAGCAAAAAGGTATAGCTTGACTTCCTCTTTTCCAATTAGTACTCCTTTAATTTCCTTTTCTAACCTTATTGCCCTAGCAAGTGTTTCAAGCATTATATTGAAGAGGAGTGGTGACTGGGGCAGCCTTGCCGAGTTCCTGCCTTTAAAGGGAATGTTTCTGTCATTTCCCCATTTAGGATGATATTGGCTGTGGGTTTCCTGTATATGGCTTTGATTACATTGAGGAATGATCACTCCAATCCAGTTCCCTCTAGGACTTTAAGCATGAAAGATGCTGGATTTTGTCAAAGGCTTTTTCCATGTCAATTGAGATGATGGTGTGGTTTTTGTCTTTCAGCCCATTTATATGCTTGATGATATTTATTGATTTTCGTATGTTGAACCATCCCTGCATCTCTGGTATGAATCCAACTTGGTCATGAACAATGACTTTTCAATCACTGGTGAACCCCAGGTCTGACAATGATCCAATCAAAATATTTCATGTAGGCTGGGGTGATAATTCAGTACATTAACCAGACTCCAGTGGACGGACAAACACTGAAGGACACTTGGGGACATAAACTTGGGTCAATATTCCTTAACATATATGATAGAATGCATGAGATCCAGTGGAGGGGCTATAAGAGGGTGCAGATAGAGGAAAGTGTCTAAATATGAGAAAAAAATGTACGAAATTTACAAAAATTTAGTAAAAAGTTTCAAAAATTATTACAGAATTGGAGGGTATGAAGTTAGAATGGATCCAAGGGGAGTTAGGGGAAAAGTTGAGGTAATCAAATATAATCAAAATACATTGTATAAAATTCTCAAATAATTAATGAAAATATTTTAATGAACAGTTTAATGAAACTAGCATTACAATAGTAAACTATAAGGAATATGTTGTTTCCCTTTTCCTGGTGGTAACAGGACATGGCAGATGACCTTGATTACTACACCAATACTTACCAAATCTACTCCAAAGACCCCCAGAACTGTCAGGAATTCCTGGACAATCCAGAAGTCATCAACTGGAAACAGCATTTGCAGATTCAAAGTAAGTAGAATCAGTGGGTTCACTCACTTCTATGCCTTGTCTAGTAAGGTCCCCACATTCTTTCCTGTAGCTGCGTATCCCCAGCTGCATGTCCATGTTTTGACCTCATTACACAAACACTAGCAAAGAGGGATATATCAGACAGAGAAGGGGTATATCGTTTACAGAAGCAGAACCAACAGAATGCACATGTGTGTGAATGCATGGTAAAGGAAGATACTTTAGATTGGGTTACATGAAAAGGCTGGGTAATTCTGCAGTGGCCATCTGCACATCAAAGTTGCTCAGTTCATAAAGCTAGGTTTGTCAGCAATCCCAACTTGGTGCTGAGAAAGTCTTCAAATTTCTGGAGAATCAAAGCTACTGTGCTCACTTTGGGAGGTTGAAGAAACTCAGTACTTTTAGCAACAGAGGATAGTGGAAGCAGTAACAGACAGTGGACACAGCAGTGCATTGCTCTTCTCCAGACTCTTCTCATCTGGGCCACCCATTGGAAGGTGTCACCCACTTTGAGGGCTGGTCTTCCTCTCTGTCGATGCTCATTGGAAATGCCCTTATAGACACTTTCAAGAGCCGTGTCTCCTATTGATTCTAAATCAAGTTGATAATTGAAACAAACCATTGCAGTAGGGATCCTTAAATACTGCAAAGAACAAGCTTCATATGGAGAAATAGCATAATTCCTGTTACCAACCAAAAATGTCTGGCATATTTTATATGTGTGTCTAGAGTCTTCTGCTGAGTTGATGCAGGGACACAGCCTTTCTGACAGCCTTTTCCTGGAATAAGAGTGATGGCTCACTGTGCCAAGGACACCACCTATGTCACTAGTGACACCTGTCCTGGGTAGAACCATTCCCTCAGAATCAGCCTTCCTGGAATGGAATCAACCTGTTCCTTTCTTTTTAATCCTTACAAAACTTGCCCTTTCTCTCTCTTTTTTTTTTATTTTTATGTGTATGAATGTACTGTGTGCATGCAGGTTTGTGCACCCATGTTGTGCAATGCCGCAGAGGTCAGAAGAGGGTGTCGGATTCCACTGGAACTGGAGTTCTCCTGGAATTGGAGTTAAAGACGGTTCTCAGTCACCATGTGGGTGCTGGGGATCGAACCTGTGTCCTCTGCAAGAACAGTCGGCGCTCCTAACTGCTAGGCCATCTCTCCAGCCCCAAAACTTGCCCTTTCTAATATCATGTTCTCATATAAAAATAAGTGTAACAGTACCTAAAATACAAGACACTAGAAAGATTAAATGAAGTTTTGAACTGGAAGAATTTAGTACAATACCAGGATATGTCAGTTAACTTTTGCTGCAAAACAAAACTCATAATGAAGTGACTCAGTGATTTGATTTGGGCATTGCAGATAGTTCACTGCTGTTCTCTACTGGATTTGTTCACATAGAGCATGAGTGGCTGGGATGACTCTGCACAGGTTGCTTTTCTGGGGACTCCCATGTCAGTGCCAGTTATTAGTCATGATAATGTTGCATTCTGTCTCCAGCCAGTTATCATAGGCAAATTTTTAAGAAGATGGTCTCAGGGCTGGAGAAATGGCTCAGTGATTAAGAGCACTAGCTACTCTTGCAGAGAATCCAGGTTTGCTTCCTAGCACCCACATAGCATCTAACAACCATCCTTAATTCCAGTTTCAGAGGATTTGATCCTCTCTTCTGGCTTCCATGGAAAATACATGACACAGATGAACTTATGCACATGCAAGCAAAACATTCATATGCATAAAATAAATATAAATAAATGCAAATATTTAGAGTTGGGCATGGTGGCACACACCTTTAATCCCAGCAGCTGGGAGGCAGAAGCAGGTGGACTTCTATAAGATTGAAGCCACCCTGGTCTATATAGCAATTTCAAGGCCAGCTGGAGCATCAAGGAATCTCTGTCTCAAACAGACAAAAAAAATTAAAAAAAAATATGAACTCAAGATCAAAAAGAGAGAAAATCCCAAGGTCCAACATTGTTAAATATCTCCTTGCATTAAGTTTGCTATTCCCTTTAGTCAGATGGGGTGTAGGAGGGGACTATCCCAGGAAACGGATACAAGGAAAAACAGTTAAATTCTGAGATATGGCCAAAATAATCTATCACACCGGGGATGTGAGTCAGGGGATGCTGGCTACCCATTTTTATAATTCATCTTTGATTATCAAACTATGTGATTATGTAGCCCAGAAAGATTAGTTCAATCTTGGTCCACTAGCAACATGACTATCAATGAATGAATTCATTTTTCATTTATATAATTCATTTCATTCTTAATGTCATTGACGCCAACCATGACCATATGGTTATGACCATATGGTTATTCACATAGCAGCAACAGCAACATGATCAGAATAAAACTGTTCTTACCTGAACTCTGACCTTTCTGGTGAGCCTCTATTGAGCCACCACTTACCTCCTACAAATTTATATGTTGCCCTGTAAACGTTTCTAGGTTCGCAGTCCACCCTGAACAAGGTGTTACAAAATATCGGGAGCACTAAATCTCTCCAAGTCAACCACTCAGAAAACATTCTCTTTGCGTCATCAGAGACAGTCAAGAAACTCTTTCCTGCCCTGTTGGATGTAAAGAATTTATCGCCCAGTGGCGGAAAGCCCAAGGCCATGTGAGTTTGATAAAGTCTATTCTACATACTTCTCATCTTCTCACCAGGAGCAAATTCCCCTCCTTGCTTGCTTCCTCCATCCCCATTGGCCTTTCTTCCCCTCCATCATAAACCTGGCCTGTGCTCTGTCCCTTAAGATAACAGAAGTTAAGAGCAAATATCTACCCACATACTCAGACTTGCTTTCTTTTTGAACCTTCCACAGCAATGAAAACATGTTTAAGCTCTCGTGCCTGGATGTCACCCACGCTCCCTTCGTGAATAAATTATGGCTCTTTGGTGGCAATGAGAGGAGCTTGAGATTCATTGAACGCTGTATAAAGAGCTTCCCAAGTTCCTGTCTCCTGGGACCTGAGGGGACCCCTGCATCCTGGACCCTAATGGACCAGACTGGAGAGATGCGAATGGGAGGCACACTACCTGAGTACCGGGCCCAGGGCCTCGTGTCCTATGTTGTCTATTCACAGGACCAGATTATGAAGAAGAGTGGCTTTCCAGTTTATTCTCACACAGAGAAGAGCAATATAGCTATGCGAAAAATGAGTTACTCACTGCACCATATCACTATGCCCTGTGCCTGGAACCAGTGGAAGTGTGTGCCACTGTGAAGCTGGCCCTGGACACAGTGTTGGGTGGGCCTGGGGATGTACCTGGAGGAGTGAAGGAGAATAAACAGTAATCAGCAGTAAAGCAATGGTGCTGTTGGTACTCTGAGCATGCAGTGTGAGTGGCTGACAGGACTCTTATGGTCCCTGTTTCCAAGATTGTTTTAAGACTTTACATTCCTAAGCTTGAAGTGGGCCTCAATCTTCCTATACTGAGCTCAAGTAATTTAGCTTCTCACATTTATGGAACTTATGTGACACTCTTTCATCTGTGGCCCCATTCTCCAAATTGTTCCTCCTGGAGCCCCTAGTGCATGGTGTGGAAGACAGTTGCTAACTTTGCTAACGATAATTTTTTTATATATTTTTTATTGATGCTTTGTGTATTTCATACATCATTTTCCAATTCAGTTCAGGCATATTTCCCTTTCCCTTCCCCCCATCCCACCCCACCCCCACCCCAGAATCATGCATTCTGCCATAACTGTCTCGCATCTTTCTCCTTTTTTTTTTCATTTTTTATTAATTAATTTATATTCGTATGTGTATGGAATGTACTGCCTGCAATGCAAGTTTGTGCACCCGTGTCGTGCAACGCCGCGGAGGTCAGAAAGGGTTCTCGGAATTCCCCTGGACTGGAGTTCTTCCTCGGAGCTGATTGGAGTTTCAGACGGCTCTTGGCCGCCATGTGGGTGCTGGGGCAATCGAACCCGGGTCCTGCTGTAAGAGCAGTCGGTGCTCTTAATCGCTGAGGCCCTCTCCAGCCCCCTTTTTTTTTCATTTTTTAGCAATAAGTGATATATTATGAGTACAAGCATCACTTCATGTAAAACAAATTCTGCAGGCAGTTGTGCCCAACCCACACCAGCCCATGGGTCCCAACCATCCAATTGGGGGGGTGGGGCTTGTATGATCAATCAATTGATCAAATAAGATTGTCATACTATTGCTGTAGTTTCAAACCAGTTCACCCCAATCGCAGCCCTTACATTCATTCTCATGCCCCCTCCATTCCATCAGATTGTTCCCC
Organism: Rhizomys pruinosus; assembly: GCA_009823505.1. Taxonomy (NCBI): domain Eukaryota; kingdom Metazoa; phylum Chordata; class Mammalia; order Rodentia; family Spalacidae; genus Rhizomys; species Rhizomys pruinosus. The sequence continues at coordinate 12,466 of VZQC01014352.1, read as the reverse complement.
TAGGCTTAGAAAAGGGCAGCAGGTGGATGAGAAGCAAAACAGTCTACTTTCTCTGGAGCTGTGTCTTGGTGCTCTCGTCAGTTTCTGGCTGTTTCCTTATCATGGGCTGACAGTTTGTCCAGGAATAACCTTTTGATATGATAATTTCTGACCACCATGACTTATTCCTTTTTCTTTTCTTTCAGTGGTCAGCAAGTGTACTCTGAATTAGGTCTTCAGAAACAAGCTTATCCTCATGTCGCTGCTTTAGAAATATGTTAAATACATTACTCATAAACCAGACAGTATATTAGGTTAAATATAATATACATGAAATAGAAAGGGTAGCTATTACAAAGACTAATTTATGGGATCCTGTCTTCTCCCACCTCCCATTCCAGAAAATGCTACAATGTTGCTTCTAAACGTTTGACTTCCAAATCCATTGCAACCCAGAAGCAGTAAAGAGATCTTGTGGCTGGCTGAACAAGTATATGTAAAGTGGTGTGTGATGGGGAAGCACAGGGGGAGCCATGCAGAGTACAGTGAGGAGTCAGCCAGGTGGGAGCTGAGGGGTGAGGCCAGCAAGGGTCCTGCTGTCCTTCCGCCACTTGCCGTATTGCTGCAGGTTGCCCGAACTGCATCAAGTTGGGACAACTGTCTCATGGGAAACTGCACTGTCGCAGGGGGCCACAGGAGAGGTCTTCTATGTTGGGTATGTTTTCAGGGACTGTCTTCTAACCCACCAAGGGCAAGGGATGTCAGCGAGGGTCTGTAATGAAGGCAACATCCTTCCCAAATGAATAACTTTCCTTCTCTAGCATGGAATTAGGCTGTAGAATTAGAGGTGAAACCCCCTCCACCCCAAAGTAATGGCTGAGGTTTCAACTCCTGGAAAGTGAAGAGAGTGAAGATTCAGTCAAGGGCAGGGGTTTTTCAAGGTACCACAATGGATGCTTTGCACTGTGCCATCCTGTGTTGTAGGGAGTTGACCTGTACATCATGGGGGGTTAGTCAGTTCTCTTTCCACTAGATGTGATGTGAGTATACCCTCCAGCACTCGTTAATAAATTGATTCTTGGGCTGGAGAGATGGCCCTGGGTGGTTAAGAGGCTGACCGCTCTTGCACATAACAAGGAGGGACCCGCGGCGTGTCGACAAGAATTCCCCAGCACTCGCATGGCAGCCGAGAACTGTCTGACACTCCAATTCCAGGAGAACTCCAATTCCAGGGGAATCCGACACCTCTTCTGACCTCCGCGGCATTGCATGACACGGGTGCACAAACCTTCATGCAGACAGTACATTCATACACATACATAAACAAATAAATTAAATAAATAAATAAATAAATAATAAATTCATTCTTGTGTGTGTGCATTCATGTGTGTGCATGTGTGCATGTGTGCATATGGATGTCCATATAAATGGTCTGCATGTGAAAGGCTAGGATTGACAACTAGGCATCTTCCCTCTAGTTAGCTTTCTCTCACCTAATTTGTTGAGTCAGGGTATCTCACTGATGACGAATCCTACTGGGATCTTCTTGCCAATTCACCTAGCCTGCCTGGCAAACACACTCCCAGGATCCTCCTGTCTCTGCTTTGCGCCACTGAAATAACACATGTGCATTGCTGCATTCCTATGTTTAGCGACGAAGATGCGGAGCATTTTTTTTAACGATAGGGTGTTGAGGATCTGAACATCGGCTGCTGCCAGTGCCGAGTTATCGACGTATTTGATACTAGTCACAGCTATGCGCTTCACACAGCAGTTCACTTCACGATCTGCCATGACCTCCCTAGTCCCTCCATCACCATTTTGACAACTGGAATTGTCCCCAAATGTTAATGTCCCCTGGAGTCAAAGTTGTCATGCATGGAGAACCGCTGGCATATAGCCCAGCTCAAGTGATGAGGAGGAGGGTCCAGCCAGGATTTAGTGTTGCAGTCACCAAGCAGTCTATATCAAATGTGTCTTTGAATGTGTGGTGCTAGGAGAAAGTGATATAACTCTGAATGCGAATGATTCTTTGGTTCTCATTATGAACACTCCGGGTAAATAGTTGTTCAGGCTGGACAATTTTTGACATTTGTATTCAATACTTTTCTGTTGCTATGATAAAAGACCATGACCTGGATGATACTGCAAACATACCTGTGACACCATCATGTGGAAACAAGATGACATTTGTGAAATGAAGGCCGAGTGCAATGTAGTAAAGAAATGATTGTACTATATACATAATTCAGAGGTCTTCAAAAAGGCTATTTAAAATACAGTTCAAAGGAGAATAAAGCATAAGCTAAACCTCATTTGGTGAATTCTGTCTCTCTCTCTCTCTCTCTCTCTCCTCTCTCTCTCTCTCTCTCCCTCCTCCCTCCTCCCTCCCTCCCTCCACACACACACATACATGTCCATATATTTTCCCACAAAAGCCAGAAGAGTGTGTCACATCCTCTGGAAGTGGCAAGTGGTTATGTGCTGCTTGACATGGGTGCTGGGATTCAAACTCAACCCTCTTAACAAGTATTCTTTTTTTTCTTTTTTATTTTTAAGGGATTCAAAAATATATGACTACAGTTTTTTTCAGATAAAAATGATTTTACTCAGTATGTCACACCAATTAGGTAATTGTGCATTTTGCAAGTATCTTTGTCAAATTTTGAACAACCGAAGGTTCCCATAGTCCTGTTGGAGAAGCTTGTATGCACAAGCATGTTGATCAGTTAGGAGTCCAGACTATATTCCTGTATCTCACGATTCACCCTATCTCTCTGCAGCCCTTACAAATCTACACCCTGCCTCCTCTTCCGCAGTTTGTTCCCTGGGCTTTGGGAAAGGGGCACAAGTGGGTGAGAAGAAACAATCTAATTTCTTTGGAGTTGTCATTTTGGACTCCAGTCTGTTCAGGTGTTCCCTTCATGGGTTGACACTTTTCTAGTGATACCCTTTTAGTCATATAACAAAGCACAAGCTATTGGATGTACAGGCATTTAAGAGTATCAATTATTATGCCAAGCTAAGTTGTGAGCATAGACACAGATGCTTGTGTGGTATGCTAATCCACAAACTGTGGTTTCTCTATAAAGGGTGACAAGTTTTATTGTGCTTTTAACATCTCCTAACTAGTAGAGGAACATAAGCTTGTGGCATCGCTGTGGGTTATTCCTCCAAGGGAGAGCTAATAGCCAAATAGATTTAGGATATATATAAGACACTTGGCTGCACACTGTTTTAACAGTATCTCCAGGCTGTTGAGGTGTCTGATATGACGGGAGGAGTCTTGCTTGTCTCAGGGAGACCAATATTTTGCTGTATGCTTTAGTGGCCTTTGGTAAGCTCTCTTGCATTTCAGAGGCCAGTTGTATGATAGCAAGTGACGTCTCATAACATTTTTTCCATGCTCACACCAGGTCTTCGACAACAGGGCTTACTGCCTTTCTCCTGCTATCCCACTTATAGGCAAAAGGCCTTTATAATTTGGGGGGGGGGGGGTTTGAATCCCCTAGCCAACATCTCCTAGGCAGAATAATTCATTGCTGATGTCAGAGCTTTCCTGTATAATATATTTGCTTAATTACACTTATAAAGACTTTACTATTGAATTTGGCTGCTAGACAGAAGTATCTTGTCACAGTTCCTATGCCTATCAGTCAATTAAAAAATGGTTGTAGTTTATGCCTTTTTATAGGAAATTACCATTGTAAAATTGGCTCTAGTTTACAGTTTAGGGAGTGGTTTCATTACCATCATTTTTTCTTTTTTCCTATAAAAGGGGAGAGGTAGAAGGTTTTCAGTATCTGGAAGGTAACTTCATTAGCGCCATTATAAACAGTTAACCCCAATAGATTCAGAAATATCGCTCAGTGTCTGTGACTCAGGCAGTCTGAGGTTCCTCTTTCTTTAATGTTCAGATGGGTCAACCTCTCTGCTGGCATTTCCCAGTCATCCTGCATAGCCATAAGTTGTATGTTTTCAGGCATTTAGATTGGAATTTTTACCTGTGGGAACATAAAATTCCTCCTCCGCATTGTTAGTTTCAAGATCGGAAAATTGAAAATTTATCAATAGGATTGGAACACAGAGTTTTCCATTTGTATCCCAGAAAGGATACTACCACACCTCCCACCTCCCTCTTTTTTTTTTTTTTAGGTTTTTATGTTTTGACCTAATAGATGCCTAAGTTGTATTACACATACCCATAAATAGGAGCCAAGGCATAAGCTTTCATTAAATTTACCCAAACTGTTTTTCATTGACTGTATGCTACTTATTTGGGAAGGAATTTAAGCTTAGTTCCTTAAATTGTCTACAAGTAAAAGAAAGTGTTATAATGTGGATGTTGTATAATTCAGAAAATATAGAGGCCATTTGTGTACCTTAGCCAAATACAAATTATAAATAAAACAATTAACATTTATATTCCCAATAAGTTCAATTGTATTACCATTTTACCAAAACCTACACCTAAATTTAACTAATCTAAACAATTCACTAAGCCTTAAAATATCCTATACTTTGTGGATAAAGCTGGGCAGAGTTGAGTACCTGCTAAATAAATTTTACCCAATAAAAACTTTGCTCTTTAATGCTTATATGACTGGACTATGACTTCTACTTATTTGGGAAGTAAAATTTAAGCTTAATTCCTTTAAATTGTCCTAAAGTAAAAGAAAGTGTTACACTGTGATGTTGTATAATTCAGAAAAAATATAGAGACCAACCCAATAAACAAACTATAAATAAAACAAATAGCATTTTATATTCCCAGTTAGTTCAAATGTCAGTATCTAGCTCTTTTTTTTTTTTTTTGCACAAGCATCCTTAATATAAAACCAATTTCAAGAGTTGTGCCCCAGCCCAACAGCCCAAGGCTCCCACCATCCAGCTGGAGGGGCTTGAATGTCAATCAAGTAGATCAATTAAGTGTCCAGACTAATTGTCATAGTTTTTACCATTCACCCCAATCGCAGCCCCTACCATTACCACTCCCCCTCTCCCACAGATTGTTCCTTAGGCTTAGAACGGGGCACAGTGGGGAGAAACAGTCTACTTTTCTGGAGATGTCGTTTTGGATTCTGATCAGTTCTGGCTGTTTTCCTTTCATGGGCTGACTGATTGCCAGGGATAAGCTTTCAATCCTACTAATGAAGCACAAGCGATTAGATATATACATATTTAACATTGCTAATTACTATGGTAGGTTACTTTGGTATAGACACAGATGTTTGGATGGTGTGTTAATCCCTGGATAACTTTTTTTTTCCTGAGAAAGATGACAAGGCTTTACTGTGGCATATAAATCTCCTAATCCTAGAGGGTATAGCTTGTGGCAACATTCACAAGTTATTACTCCAAGGAGAGAGCTAATTAATCAAATAAAGTTGGGATTACAGACATATGGCTGCCACTGCTGCACAGTATTCTCCAGGCAGGTGAGGTGTAGCTGATGTTGGTGGAGGAATCTTGCTTGACTCAAGGAGACCAACATTTGCTTTTATTGGTTCAGTGGACTTTGGTAACACTCTCTGGTATTCCAGAGACCAACTGTATACTTGTAAGTGTGATCTCGATACAATCCTCCCATGGTTACATCAGGTCATTGACAGCAGGGTGGGCCTTACCACCTCTTTTCTTACAGATATCCCAATTTCTAGGCAATAAGCCTTTACCTTTTTGGGGGGGCGGGGAGCTTGGGTCCCGTGGCTAGCATCTCCTTGGCAGAATAATCCATTGTTGCTATCAGTGCTCTCTTGTATTAATATAACAATAACTTTGGGATTAACATATACAAATGTTCTCTATAATTTTTGTGTTATGCAGTATCATCTTGTAACATCCTCTTTTACCTGTAGGATAATTTAACTTAAGGAATTAAGTTTGCTTCCCAAACTAACAACATACAGTCACCCCCCCCAAAAAAACATGGACAAATTAGATGAAATTTACACCTTGATCCCTGCCTATAGGTATGTGTACTACAACTGCCTTTTTGAGAATCATGGGTCAAAAAATAAAATAAAATAAAAAAAAAAGGGGGGGGATACAGTTACATATTAAACCTTTTTGTCAAAAACTTAGAGTTTAATCTTAAGACTAACCATGGGAAAAGATTTGTATGTTCCCACAGGTCAAAACGTCACCAACTCAAAGGCTGAGAAGAAAGGATACAGCCTTCATCATGTAGGTTGTACCAAAAAATATCAACAGAGAAGTCACCCATCTTAACACTAAAAGGAGAAAAGCCTCAGATGCTACAGGCATCAAACATCTCTGAGGACCATAGTGTGTAACATCTGTTTACAGTGAGTCCTAATGAACTTTACCTTCTAGATGCAGCACAGTTTTTCAATATGAGAGAACTCCTTACCTCTTTTTCATAGACAAAGAAAAACATGGTGGTAATGAAGTCATCCTCTAACTGTAATATAGAGCTGACTGTTATAGAAGTAATCTCTTATAAAACTGGTAAAACTGCTTTCTTTATTGACTAATAGACATAGGAACTGTAAAAAGGATTATTGTCTATTCATAACCAAATATAATACTAAAGTCTCTTTAAGTGGTGCATATAAGCAAAATATATTAAAACAAGTACTCTTAACGAGAGCAATCTCTACAACTCTGTGCAGTGCTTTTTATAATTATGGAAAAACTGATTCCCTCACACAACTCCTCTCTATATATTTGTTTATTAGCAACTATGTCACTATTGTGTTTTCTGAAGATAATCTTTACCATCAGTACAAGGTACTCTTGAGGAAGGCAGACATGGATAAGGGCAGGAAGATATTGTTACTACTGACATTACACAAGACTTGCAGGTACTGATGATCCCATATGTTCAGACAGTGTGTGTGGACTTTTCTTAATCTTCCTTGAACCAAGAAAGATGATGACTTTTGCTCTAGACCATAGCTGAGATAGGATAATGAAGAAACAATGGAAATGTATCTGGGCTTTAAATTCAGCTTCTGAATTCTGGCATTTATTTACAAGCCATTTAAAGCATATAATCTACAGGGCTGGAGAAGTGGCAGAGCTATTAAAAGCACTGGCCGCTCTAGCAGAGGACCTGGATTCTATTTCTGGCACCTATATGTTGGCTAATAACTGTCCATAATTCCAGTTCCAGGAAATCCGACAACCTCTTCTGACATTCCAGGTTATTGCAGGACATAGGTTCACTTACATACATATAGACAATGCATTCATATACATAAAGTAATAATAAAATATTAAAAAATAAAGTATGTAATCTTAGTATTTCTCATTAGGGATCCTATAAATAATGCACCCATTTATATTACATTTATAATTATGTACTTATTTTCTCTTTTAAGGACTTGAATTTCTGATAAGATACTCTTAAATGCTAAGCAGTTATTGTAGCTCCCATAAGTCAAACTTTAAAAAAATTACAAATTTTGTAAATCTTCACAGCTCTTCCCATATTGAGAATCTTAGTAAAGTTAATCTTAAATTTATAAATTATAAAATGCAATGCCCAATTATAATTTTAAGCTACATTGAAACATTGTTACTTTAACATGCAAATTATCACATATGTTGCAATTATATAAAATACTACAGAGTCTATTTCCTCAAGAATATTCCTACAATGAGTCTGCTGCTTCTCATCCAATAGCAATCATACAGGGGAAGTTTTTTATTCCAGGTGACATTTGACAATATCTGGAGACATCTTGGTTATCACGAGTTGGCAGATCATGAGGGTACAGAGTCAGGGAGGCTGCTTCTGGCACCTAGATGCCCTGGGTGCGAGTTCATCCCACTGGAGCCTAGTCACCCTATCTAGTCACTCCCTTAAAGTTCAACTCTCCCTCACCCAGAAGTAGTCAGCTGCCAATTGTTCCTTAGCTAATATTGGGGCCCTCTGCCCATTTCTCCAGTTCTATGCTGGGTTTTTATCTGACTGATCTTTTTTTTTTTTTTTTTTTAATTAAATTTTATTGATGATTTTGACATTTCCATAACATTTTTCCGCCAATTCAGATTCAGGCTTATTTTGCCCTTTCCCGTCACCCCTTATATAAGCCATTCTTGTTGACCGTCCCACCGTCTTTCTACCGGATGTCGGGATCGTTTGGCCGGTATTGACGAAAATCTGGTACCATTGGCGCTTCGCACCGTGTGACTTGCCCCCAATCTGTATCGTATCGCTCTCCCTACAGCGCGGCGCCACTCCCAGATCATAGGATTCTGTGCCACAGTTATTAAACTATTCTCCTGCAATATCTTTCCCCCTCTCTGTTTTTTTATTTTTTTTTTTTTTTTTTTTTTTTTTTTTTTTTTTTGTTTTTTTTTTTTATTTTTCTCTTTTTTTTTTTGTTTTTTCTTTTTTTTTTTTTTTTTTTTTTTTATTTTTTTTTTTTTTTTTTTTTTTTTTTTGTTTTTTTTTTTTTTTTTTTTTTTTTTTTTTTTTTTTTTTTTTTTTTTTTTCTTTTTTTTCTTTCTTTTTTTTTTTAATATTTATTTATTTTTTTTTTTTTTTTTTTTTTTGTTTTTTTTTTTTTTTTTTTTTTTTTTTTTTTTTTTTTTTTTTTTTTTTTTCATTTTTAGCTATAGTGATAATCCATGAGTACAAGGAGGCTAGGGAGACATATGCAAGCCATCCTTTTACCATGCTATAAATACTATCCTGCGGCTTTGTGCCAAACACCAAACAGCCCCACCATCCAGTAGGGGGGTGACAGGTTGTTTGTTCAATCAAAGTTGATCAAATGAGTGTCCAGACTAACATTGCTGTAGTTTCACCATGTCACCCAATCGAGCCCTTATCATTCCTACCACCGTACCCCGCTTTCCGCAGTTGTTTCCCTAGGCTGTAGAAAAACGGGGCACAGGTGGATGAGAGGTAAAACGTCCACTCTCTCTGGAAGCTGTGGATTGGACTCTGGTCAAATTCTGGCTGTTTCGCTTTCATGGGCGACAGTTTGTCAGGAATAACCTTCGATCCTATTAACTGAAAGAACAAGCAATTAGATATATAGGTATTTAAGCAGCACTATAGTTATGGTGAGGTTACTTTGCATAGACACATGTTTGGATATGGTAATCCATGAATTACAATTTCCCACTGTTATATGACAGGGTCTTACTGTGGCTTTATAAATCTAAACCTGTAGAGGATGTAAGCTTGTGGATCAGCCATGGGTTATTTCTTCAAGGGGAGAGCCAATAGCCTTGATTTGGGATATACAGGCACATGGTGTCCTTCTGCTGCACAGTATTTCAGGCAGGTGAGGTGTATCTGGTGCTTGACGACGGTGGAGTCTTGCTTGGACTCAGGGAGACCATATTTTGCTGTATTGCTTTAATGAGCTTTGGTAACATCCTCTGGCATTCCAGAGGCCATCTGTACAACTGCATGTGGTGGTCTCAATACATCCTCCCATGTTAACGTCAGGTTCTTCAGGCAGCAGGGTCTTATGCCCCTCTCCTCCTGGTAGGTATCCCAATTAGAGGCAAGGAGCCTTACTTTTGTGGGGCTTGGATCCGCTGGCAACATCCACCTGGTAGAAAATCCATTGCTGATGTCAGAGCTCCTTGTATTATATATTTTGCCTGAGTGCATAGGCCCTATGGACTTTAGTATTATATTTGGTTCATAACAGAGAATAATCCCCTTCCAAGTTCGCATTTGTCTAGTAGTCAATTAAAGAGAGGCAGTTTACAGGTTTTAATAAGAAGATCACCTCTACAATAGTTTGTCTCCAATTTACAGTTGGGGAGCGACCTCATCATTGTCATATTTCTCCTTGTTCTATGGGTGGGAAGGCAAGGAAGTCTCTCAAATCAGAACCTTTGTGGCACCTATAAGGTAAGTTTAATTAGGACTCATTATAACTAGTTGTTAAATGTAGGATCGCAACAGAGGGGTTCGATGTTTAATGGCAATCTGAGGCTTTTCCTTCCTTCAATGTTCAGAACGGGTCCAGCCTTTGTTGACTTTTTGGTACATCCTACTCCATGCAAACCTGTATCTTTTCTTTCTCAGCGTTAAAGTTGGTGACGTTTTGTCGCTGTTGGAACATAACAAATCTTTTCCATAGGTTGTTTTAAGATTTGAATTGCAGGGGTTTGATGAAAAGGTTTCATGTCTTTCTGTATCCCCCCCCCCTTTTTTTTTTTTTAGCGTATGAGTCTCCAGAAGACAGTTGTATTATACATGACTATAGGGTGGAGTCAAGGCACTGATTTCATCAAATTCACCCTGTTTGTTTGGGTGACTTTTGATTAACTTGGAGCAAACTTAATTTTTACGTTAAATCATCTTAAGAGAATGCCTACAAGGTGATACTGTACACAGAGAAATTATAGAGAACATTATGTATGTGTACCAAGTCCAAGTTTCTTTGCTTACAGATTTTTATGTAAAGCAAATGTGGCAACAGCGAATTATATCTCCATTTAAATTATGCATTACACCCATTTTTAATCAAAGATTTCTGTAAAACCAATGTTGTTTAATATAGCCATATTTACTTTACTTTAAACTAAAGTCCTAATACACCATGTGTCCTGTAGACGGTTGTCTAGGCGAAACTGGGTATTGCTGAGCTCACGTCAATTAAATAATGCCTTAATCGATATACACCCGTGTCCCTCTCCCACCCATCCCCTTTCCAATTCAACCATTTCAGTCCATTTCTGATGCAGTCTTGTGTTCCTTTTACTATGCTCTCTCCAATGAGAAATATTTATTATCTGGGTTGTTTGGTACTAGCATCCCACTTGAGGGAACCATCTTGTCTTGTTTTTCTGGGGTACTGTGTTACTTCACATAAACATAATGTCTTCTCAGTCCATCCATTTCCTGCAAACTTCATGATTGTCGCTTCTCTTTACTGCTGCATAGATCATTATTGTGTAGTATGTACCACATTTTGCTCTATCACTCGTCAGTTTGAAGGGCACTCTGGGCTGGTTCCAGCCCTTGCTATGTGAACAGAGCTGCAAATAAAATAGATGTGCAATGATCTTTGGCAGTAAGTATCTTCTTGTGGGTAATGACCAGGAGGAGGTATGATGGGTCATAAGGTACAGGCTCATTATTAATCCTTCAAGGGTTCTCCATCTGCTTCTTCCATAGTGTGTATAATGTTTGCATTCCACCAGTAGTGTTCGCCTTTCCCCACAACTTCTCCAGCACTTGTGTCCTTTGTTTCTTGATTCCTAGCCAGTCTTATTGGATAAGATGGCACTATAAGAGTGGTTTTAATTTGCATTTCCTTAATTATAGTGAATGTAACACTTCTTAAATGTTTTCTCGCCATCTCCTAATTCCTCCTGGTTGAAGTCTTGCTCGATCTTTGCTCCATCTTTCTGAGATGTTCATTTGTTTTCTTTCTTCTTGTTTTTGTGTGAGTAGCTTTATATCTCTGGAAATCATGCTTGTCAGATGTTTCTCGAGTTGAAGTTTCCTCCCACTCTGTGTCTTCCTCACTTCCTTTAGGTTGCTTGTTTTGATGTACAGAAGCTTTGAGTTTATGATGGAGGTTACCAATTGTATCACATTGTCGACCTTATTCTTGTGCAGCTGCTGTCTGTTAGGAAGTCTTTTCCTACACCTATGTCTTTGAGTCTGCTGCCAACTTTCTTCTATCATGTTTCCAGAGTTTGGGGTTTTTTGAGGAGTCTTTGATCCATCTGGAGTTGATCTTTGATACAGCGGTAGAGGAGGTAAGGGGTTTAATTTCATTTTTCTAGTAAGTGGTGATCCAGTTTTGCCAAGCACCAACTTTGCTGAAGATGCTGTCTTTCTCCATTGTGTCTCTTGGCCCCTTGTCAAATATCGAGGTGATGCTGAAATTGTATGGTCAGGTTTGGATCTTCAGTTTGTTCATTGGTAGGTCTGTTTTTTGTGCCAGTTACCAGGCTGTTTTATGACTATAGACCCTAGTAGTATAGTTGATGTTCTGGTATAGTCATCCCTCCTGTATTGCTCTTTCACCTCACGGTTGCTTTGGCTATTCGGGTTCTTTTGTTTTTCCAATGAAATTTAAGGGCATTTTTTTTTTCATCTTTTGAAGAAACTCTTGGGGATTATGGATGGGATTGCATTAAATCTATTTAACATTGTTTGGGTAGGATGACAATTTTTCTATATTAATTTTCTCCAATCCATAACATGGGAGGTTTTTTCTCTATCTTTGGAATGTCTTTCCCATTTCCTTTTTCAGGCGTTTAAGATTTTTGTTGTTGAGATTCTTGGGTTTTGGTCTTTGGTTAGGTTTGTTCCTACGTATTTATTGTTTTTTAGAGGACTATTGGGAGTGGGAATTCTCCTTGTCTAGTCTTCTTCATTGCTTGTTGGGCTGTGGAGTGTAAGAAATGGCTACTGATTTTTCTAGGTTTTTTTGTATCCTAGCCACTTGAACCGAAAGCTGTTATATCGTTTCTAGGAGTTTCTGGTGCAGTTTTAGCATCCTGGCCTGGCGCGTTATGGCGTCCTCCCTGC
>VZQC01014342.1:1126660-1143584 GCA_009823505.1 Rhizomys pruinosus | reverse complement strand
TCACGGGTCCAGCTTACAAAAAAAAAGAAAATAAATAAATAAAATTAAAAAAACAAACTTCTTAGATAATTTATTTTGCAGTTTCTGATTATACCCGAGCTGATCCATAGTCCTTAGGGAAGTCAAATTTTATTATCCAGATCTAGTACTTAGGGTTGCTACATGTTGTGGTGTAAACTCATTCTCAGTGTCATCTGAAATACAGAAAGAGATAGATGTAAAAAAAGTAGCTTCAGACTTCCCAAGGATTGCCAGTCTACGGAAATACTGGGACTCTGTGATCTGTGAACTAAAGTTCAATTTGGAGAAATTTCTCAGCAAAAGCCCAATTTGACCTTATGCATTTAAAAAACAATTATTGCCCAATTACATAGAACAGATTCTTGGCCTAACAGTCATCACAATAGACTGACAGATTAAAAGATAGCTCATTTAAATGTTGAAGTCTAAGGCCTACGTCTCTTTATCAGAGACGTTCTTCTAGTTATTGTAATCTGCTGATTATAATTGTATTCTCTCTTTTTCCATATTCTTGCTCTAATGTATCATGTGTTTGGACTGGAGCAGGTCCAATGAATAACAACTCAAAGTCAAAACTGATAGATATTTAAAAAAGAAAAAGACAGATGGGAAATATAAATAGATCCTTTGAGTTAAGCTGAAAGGAATATAGCTTATATCAGTGAGTAAATAAGCTTCCTACTTCTATACCTCAGATTTAGTCACCTTGTCAGAGGTAGCACTAGGCTATCACGTTGCTCTTCATGCCTCCCAGGGTTGTTTAGGGGCATGCAAAGATTCTCTTATAGAGCTACAGTGTATGATTACACTCTCTGTAGTGAGTTTTATCCCCAAGAAGAAGAGATAAAATAGCTAGGTCAACCTGGGGCCAGCGAGACGCCTTGGTCGTTAAAGACACTTGCTGTCTGAACCTGAGGACCTGAATTTCATCCTGTGTCCCATACGGTGGAAGGAGAGAACAGACTGCACAATGTTGTCCCCTATAACAGAGAGAGAGAGAGAGAGAGAGAGAGAGAGAGAGAGAGAGAGAGAGAGAGTTTTTAAAGATTAAAAAATAATAGTTAGGTGGGCTGGAGAGATGACTCAGTGGATAAGAACACTTGTTATTTTTCCAGAGGACTCATTCCCAGCATTCACATGGCAGCTAAGAACCATCTATAACCCCGGTTCCAGGGGATCCAACATACTCTTCTGGCTTCTGTGAGGCACTTCATGCATGTGGTGCATTTACATATATGGATCCAATGCACTCATGCACATAACATTAAAATAATAAAATATTTTTTTAAATACTAGGACAAATGGTGCTGGTTTTCTGAATAGACTCACCATTCATGTAAACCCCATCTCCCTAGGAAGAAGTAAAGAGGTGAAGTCAGACAGAATGATATCAGGGATGAGGAAGAATTGTTCTCTGCTATCTTTGTATCCTATGATCCATCTCTTGCTTCTATGTTTCCAACTTCATCTTCTACAGGTATCAGATAAGGTTGATTAATGCAGAGTAATGATAACTGAAGAACTCTGGGGTGGGGAGTGGCTAGTGTGAAAGAAATGCACATGTTGTGATGCTTAGAGATGCCCAAACACTATTTTTTGGAAAAAAAGTCTTTTAGCACCTCCTCCCTCCTCAACTCTAGAAGCTGAAGACTGCCTTCAGACCAACATTCCATTCATGATACTCAAATCTCTGGCTCTATCAAAATATCCAGAGCTTCCTTCCTGTTAAACCCATGTATACACTTTGATTGTGTGAGGATGTGTGATTTTATTTTTTAAAAGTTTTTATTATTCTATATTAATTATAAATGAAATGGATTTAACCATGACACTTCACACATGTGTATACGGCATTGTGACCACATTCACCCCATGACCCCCACTTGTCCCCATTCCATTTCTGCTGATCTTTTTTCCCCACCAGTTTCCTTTCTCCATCCATGTTCAACACCTTCTGTGTCTTATTCTAAATGATTTAATTTTACTACTATGTGGCAAGATAATGAGGAGTTATAAACATGGAGAGCTACTGCCTGGTGAAGCTAGGCCTGATATATACATGAATGTGTGAATTGGTTTACTGCTTGACCTACTACATCTGACCTCTGAAGTAGACAGGATCTGTGGGAAAGTCTGTTTGTCCTGGATAAACATCATTTCATGTTTGGAAGTCTTTTACTATCTTAAATGCAAGAAAATTCACATTTAGGCTGTTTGAGAGTTACTATATATGACAAATACTCTGGCAAAATATTATCAACTGAGAACTAGGAGGTCCTTCTGCACTGTCAGCTTCATGTGGATGAACGTACCATACAGCCCTTTTGTTTTATATGTATATATATATATATATATATACATATATATATATATGTATATATATGTATATGTATATATAAAGGTCTACCAGTGTGTGATTGAAATGTAAAAATCTGTTTCAGCCAAATACCCTGGTCAGGATCTTCTGCTTCTTTGCAAAAGATCAACTCACATCTAAAAGATTTTATCACTCCTTATGGGCCATCAGGGGGTTTAGAAATAGCCATGGCAAATCCAATATTTTCAGGAAGAGAGGATTCTGACTGGTTTTTGTACTGTGCTCAGGCTTTTAATGTTTATCAATTCCGAAAACACAGAGGCATTCTTACACATTCCTGACAACACCTGTGTTCTTCCTTTCATGCATTATTTCTTATCAAATATGTTTGACTACAACACAACACAACATTTACCCTTGGCTCCACTGTGACAGAACATTATGATCTTTTATGCAGCTTACCTGGTGCCTAGAGATACTTGTTTTCTGTGTGTATTTGTGTTGGAGGGAGGGCTAGGGTTCAGGGAGGCAGGGAACTGGGGAGGTTGGAATGACAAAAGCTTGTTTGCTTCTGTTCTATTTTTTTTCCAAAATAATATGTTCATATCGCTTGACTGAAAAGTCAGTTTTGAGAATACCTGGCAAAGCTAATCTTTCCTCTTTTTCTTTTATACTTGAAGCCCAAAAGAATCAGTCAGGTTGGCTCTATAACAGATACAATAAAGATTTGACTATTAGACCCCCTAATCCCTTTATTTGGTGATTACTCACTCCTTTTTCATTCTTTGTGGTAAATATTTCAAGCATTGTTTTCAGAATGCATGTATATTATTTAATGAGGTGGGTAATGCATTAAACTATAGTCAATTGGTGAGGCAGTAGTTCAGCAGATTAAGCAAGCAGTTAGCGCCTTCAGGGGAAATGGGATAAATGCTTTGATGAGGAGTGGCAAAAGAATGATTTAGAAAGTGTGATTTTAATGATTACTGCCGTTCCAATCACAACTATCTCCACTACGCCATAAATATTTATGGGACAATTAATATGTGTTTGGTGTTCTGCAAACTTTACTTCATTTCCCATGATAGGCTTGTGTAGTAAATAGTACCATTACCTTAGTTTTATAGTCAAGGAAACGAAGAGTCAGAAATTCGAAAGTATTTTGCACATTGTTTTTCACAAAGTGTGACTACATGATTATAATTCAAATTAAGTTGGAGGTAAAGTACTCCTGTGGAAGGTCAATATGGTCAATGGATAAGGAAGAAATATTGCTTTTTGGAATATTTTTTCATGTATAGATTAATTTTACCTTGGATGAGAAAAACATGAAGAGAATGTTAGTTACTTTCCTTAATGTGGTGGCTCAATCCTTGGCAAACACAGTTTAAAAGGAGAAGATAACAGTGTATCATGATGGGGAAGGCGTGGCCAACTGGTGGCTCCATGGCCAGATAAACATGAGGTTGCTTGCTCACATCTCAGTAGGTCAGGCAACAAACAAAGAATAATACCGACATTTAGCTGGCTTTCTCTTTTTTTTTTCTCCTTTGTTCAGTTCTGAACCTTGTGCAGTGGAATGCTGCTGTCTGCATTCAGGGCATGCCTTCCTTCCTCAACTAATCCTTTCTGGAAGAGCTTTAACACACACACTTGTGTTGCAATTTCCTCTGAGTTGAAACCTTCCATCCGGGAGGGAGGCTCCTTAAGACTCTAGAAATTCTAAAAGGAAGTATTCCCTCCAGAAAACGGGAGGGAAGCTCATGACACTCAGGAAGTAAACAACCTTGCAAGTTTCTAAAGCTAAGGAGATATATGAGGCACTTCCCCCAAGGTTATAGAATTAGTAAACACAGTTGCTAAGAGGAAGAGAGAAGCCCAGCTACCTGGAAAAGGTTTTCCAGATCTCTTGAGTTTCCTGAGAGCTCAAGGAGTGAGACATCTCCCAGGCTATGTGGGCTCTTCTATGGTTAAGCTGCCTTTGACTCATCATTGACTAAAGTTGGGATTTTTTTACCCATTTCCCCGCTTCTGTGTTGTTGGGTTTTTGTCTGGTTTAAGTTCGCGTGGGTCTTATGAATGTGGCCACCATTGCTGTAAGTTCCTATCAGCAAGTTCCCAGAAGCCTGGAAAACTGTTTCCTTGTGGTCATCCACCACACCTGCTTCTTATGGTCTTTGGGCCCCGTCTACTGCAATGGTTTATGAGCTCTGAGTGGCAGAGGTTTAATCGAAGAGTCTTATCCAGAGATACCCACTCTGTAGCCTCTCATTCTCTACTCTTTGGCTATTTGTGGGCTTATGTAGGCATCACACTCTTTGTATGAGGAAGATTCACTGGTGAGAGTTGAGGGATGCATTAGTATTCTCTCTACTCCCTGTGCTGTTATGTTCTCTGAGCCTTAGTTATAGAAGTTGCATTGTAGATGTGTCACTAGGGTATGCCAGGAATACTTCCCAAACCTGTTAAGCTACTTTTTGGAATGCTTCTTGTATGTCCTATATTATACTATGTATCTTTGGTACATTGTTTTATCATTCATTATCTTAACTTACAAGGCTGTGGCTATACTGTTTCTACCTTATAGACAAAGAAACTAAGATCTTGTAGAATGAAATGTTTTGCTCAAGTTCATGACACACAGAGAGAGAGAGAGAGAGAGAGAGAGAGAGAGAGAGAGAGAGAGAGAGAAACAGAAAAAGGAAGAGAGATCATAAGAATGGAACACCTAAAACTGGCTTTCACAGAAGCTGAGTCATGTTCAAATGAAGATACAGAATTGGGTTTAGGAACATGGAGATAAAGTGGAATGTCTTTGTATGAATACTTCTCATACAAGAATTTATTCAACTTCTTCTTATTCAGTTCAAAATTATCAAAGGATAGTATATATGAAGCAAAACACTTTTTTCCATGTCTACAACTAGCATTTTGGTCCATGCTAACACCATGTCATTTGGAAGATTAGATCAAACATCCTTTGCTCTAGCCCTGTATGCAGACATTGTGGGATGCCCATCAAAACCCATTTGACCATTCTTCTATAGCTAAAGAAATACATCTAAGGGCTAGAGAGATGGCCTAGCAGTTAAGAGTGCCAACTGCTCTTACAGAGGACTCGGGTTCGATCCCCAGCACCCACATGGTGGCTGAGAACTGTCTGAAACTCCAATTCCAGGAGAACTCCAGTTCCAGGGGAATCCAACACCCTCTTCTGACCTCCATGGCATTGCACGACACGGTACACAAACCTGCATGCAGACAGTACATTCATACACATACAGAAATAAATAAAATTAAAAAAATTAAAAAATAGTAAAACATCTAAAAACATGGCTGCCTGGCTGAAATACTCAGCTTTGCTTATAGTTATGTGTGGTCAGGTGAGTAAATTATCATCAGTAGAATGTGCCATTTCTGAGTCAAGGGTTTGTGACATTTGGGTTTGCTTTGCTGTACTCTTGCTTTTCTACCTCCAGGAACCTGGATATTTGGAAAACCTGGCTTTGTATTTATACAGGATTACATGGCTGTAGCTAAGATCTGAACAACAACTTCAAAAGGATCTGGTTCCATGTATCACAATGCGCAATGAATGTTCTTTGTGGATCTGTACCATCTACATCAAGGCTCATAAGTAAGGGGGGAAGTTCTCTCTGGGTTAATGTACAGTACTCTCTCTACTTTTCCTTCTAGTGTGTTCTCTACATGGCAGCCAGAGTACCATTTCAAAACATAAATCATATCATTTTGCTTATTTGCTTTAAACGTTATAGTTTTCCACTGTTTTCCATAGTACAAAAGCCAAAATCTTCAGAATGATCTGTCCATGCTTTATGGCTATGTCATAGGTTGAGTACCCTTATCTAAAGTGTTTAGAAGCAGTGATGTTTCAAATATTAAAAGATGGGGGCAATGTTTGCATAGATATATCTAGTTGAAAAAATTCTCAACGATTTTGAGAGAAGTTCATATTCTGGATTTTGGGACTAGGGATGCTAACCTTGTATTGGGCCTGATGCTTCTCCGTGTTACTGTCTCGTTGGCCCAATTGCTAGTCCCTTTTCTATTATTTTCAGTTTGTCAAACATACTCCCATCATTGGGACTTGACTCATATTACTCCTTCTCCCCTGGGAAATCTTGCCAAGATATGCTTTCTCACCTCTTTTAGATCTCAGCCCAATTATCACCTGTATAGAGAGTCCTTTCTAGACCATTCTGGGAATACTGTGTTAATACTGTATGAAATACCACAGTAATACTATGTATTCAGCCCTTTACTGAGAATTTCATTTTCTTTGTAGTGGTTCTCACCAATTGACATATGCACTTACTGATTATCTATTTCCTCCATTTCTTGTGTGGATCTCATGAGAGCAGGGAATTTGGTTTATTGATAGAGACTTCATGCTTAAAAGAGTAGCTAGTACAGGGTAGGGGCTTTATAAATATGTGTTGAGTGGATGGATTTATTCATTATTTTCCCTGACTCCAAGAAACCAGTGATTCTCAAACTTAAGTGTGTGTGAGAATCACCTGAATTCTGACTCCATGGACTGGATTCCTTCAAATTTGCCTACAGGTGATCTGGGATAGGAGTTAGGAATTTCCTTTTTTAAAAAAAAATAAACCTACCCACTATAATTATACTGTAGGACACACATCTCTGAAAAAAATGCTACACCAAAATATGTGTTTCAGGAACACTTCCTCAATAAAGTATGTGAAAAGTCTTTTCCCAAAGCCCAGGGAACAAACTGCGGAAGAGGAGGCGTGGTAGATTGTAAGGGCTTATGAGAGATAGGGGTGAATCATGAGACTACAGGAATATAGTCTGGACTCCTGATTGATCAACATGCCTGTGCATACAAGCTTCTCCAACTGGTCTATGGGAACCTTGGGTTGTTCAAAATTTGTACATAGATACTTGCAAAATGCACCAATTACCTAATTGTATGACATACTGAGTAACATCAATGCTATCTGCAAACAACTGTGTCATTATATTGTAGAATCCCTTAAAAAAATAAAAAAATAAATTAAAAAAAAGTCTTTCATGATACTTCATACATAGTATGCAGCAATGATTTTTCATATAGATAACTGAACAAATATATTGATGTTTCTTAAGTTTTTAAGCACTCTGCTGAAAGTGGAGACTATACCATTTGGACACCTTAATCTTTATCAGTGGTACTACAATGTGGACTAAGCTGTCTTTTAAGTTAGAACCTCTCAAAGTTTAATTTACATAGGGATCATCTGGATATCTACCTAAGTGGGAGTGAGATGAGCCAGGGATTCTGCATTTCTTATAAAATTTGAGGTGCTGCTGGTCCATCACCCACTGTTTGAGTAGTTAGGTTTTAAGGTACAAAAAGATAGTGAGTTTAGCTAGCTAGATGATCACTGTTTTTCTGGGGCTACTTGCTCTTCTGCTTTAGGGAAAATTCCTTGCCTGAAGCCTAGTGGTAGCTGCCTAATTTTCAAGCTCTATCAAGAATTATGCATGTTTTAATTAAAAAGACTCTGAAACAATTAAGATAGAACATCCAAAAGTGACTGTAAAATTCATGGATACAAATTGTGTTGTTTTTCTGAGGGGGATAGAATAATGTTTCTGTCTATGTTTAATTAAGAAAATGAAAAAAGAGAGGTTTGAATGGGGTGACAGACAGATGCCCAATAGTGTTATGCAGTTCTTGGATGAAAGTTTTGTTTGGTGAACAAGATTTAGGCATGGTACATCTCTTAATTTAGACCACTTTATGGGATAATTTACTTTTCTTACCTAGTCTTGTTTCTGTTTCAAGAATTCTAAACTTCCTATTGTCAGAAAATTTTTTTGCCTGAATACATTTAAATTCCAGAGGTTTTCCACAACAATGTAAATGCCCCCCACTGAAAACATTTAGTACTTTACAGTCACAAACACATCAGGACACCTATTTCAAACTGTAGGGCTTCTTGTTTAGGCTTCAGGGGATCTCCAAGCTCCAATTTTTTATCAAAAAATGTATATATGTACATACATATATGCACATTTTCATTGGAATTTTTCCCTAGGGAGGAGAGTCTGTAATTTAGGATTCTTAGCCCGGGTCTGTGAGTCCCTAAATGGTGAGAGGCTAACAGGGCATTAGGACAAGACATTTTTTGAATGGAGGGAGAGAAATGGCCATTATCTCATTGCTTTGTTTCATTTCCCTTCATATGTTGCTTTCTCTGCATTAAACTATGTCTTCCTTGAGAAGTGACACTCATCTGTTTATGATGACCAGCATAGTGTCTTACATAGAAAATATATTCAATATGTATTTATTAGTCACTTTTCTATTGGTGCGATAGGACCACCATGACCAAGGGAACTTATAAAAGGAAGAGTTTATTTGAGCTTACAATGGACAGTTGACAGTTCCATGGGAATTAGAGTCCATCATGGTGGGGAGGCATGGTGCCAGGAGCAGAAAGCAGAGCTTCAAATCTTCAAGTGGACACAGGAAGCAGAGAGAGTGACTGGAGACTGGCATGGCTTTTTGAACTCTCTAAGCCTGCCCCTAGTGACATGCTTCCTCCAGTATGGCCACACATTCTAAAACCTACCCAAACAATGCCACCAACTGGGGACAGAATACTTGGAGCCTATGGGGGACATTCTCATTCAAACCACCACAGTGTGATTTTGAAATGGAACTTAAAAGTAGGCTAGGAAGGTATTTGGGAACCAGAGTAAGGAGAGTGCACAAGGAAAAAGGAATATTGAATTATTGGACCCTAGATGATATTCAGATGACCAGGCATGGAGAAGGCATTATTGGAAGAGGACCCAGAAAAAGTACATTCATTTCATATTTTTCATGGTGCTCAATCTCATACATATTCTTTTCTAGGACCATTCTTGATGGAAGATAAAAATCCAAGTCTATTAAGCCCCATAGACCCACCAACAATATTGAGTATTGTTACCGTTTTTGGTTACCCAGCAGAATTTGACAGCAAGACCATATTGCTGAAGATACTACATATGTTGAGTCATAGAATAAACAAAGGGAAATCAAATTGGTAGTGACCTCAAAGTTTGACCTCTGTTGACTAGCTTTCATGGTGATGGAAGGTGTGTGCACGCTACTAGAAGAGAAAAGCATTTATCAACTCTACCCAGCTGTGAAGTCTGTGAGCTACATTAACAAATAGCCTGGCAAGATATGTCCACTGGTGCAATAGTGGCACAAATATTATGGTAATAAGCAAATAACTTCTAAGTGGACTTAAGACCCACTTTATAAGATGTATTCCATACCTGAAACTGTTATCAGGGCTGTGAACCTGTGACTACAGGTCACAGGCTATAGGGGAGAACATGCTACTATCATTCTGCTCAATAGACATAGTATTAAACTAGCTCCGAGTGACATGCAGTTACACCTATAGATTAGTATATCTCTCAATTCTCACCAAATAAAGCAGGAGATGCAGTACAAGTTGAAGAAAAAAATGGAATTTCCATATTAAAGTATCATTGTATTTTGATGCTTTTTTGGTATCACAAGTTTCATTTATGTTATTTTGATGCTATGTTTATTATAAAGTTCAACTTAAAATACATTTATAAAATAAAAAAAGGAGGAGATGACAATTGCCACAGAGGCCCAGAACTTGTCAATGTGCAGGGAACATGATACTTCAGAATGCTCAGCCATAAATGGGATACCTATATCATAACCTCTCCTTCCAGGTCTCAAAAATCACTGTGGAAGAGGGTGCAGAAAGATTGTAAGAGTCAGAGGTGGTAGATGGATGCAAGAGAACTGTGTGGTTAGTACACAACACGGCAGTGCACATATCAACCCACATTGCTTGTGACATCATGCACAAGACTTGTGCAAGTACAAGCCAGACAAAATTCCAGCATGGTTGGAGAGGATGGGCAAGAAGTCTAGTCCAAGCTGAGGAACTATTGGCAATTGATAGCTTCTGGGAGATGGAGAGTCAGTTTTCCTTGAGTCTGATGCCAGATAGATTGACCAGACTCCAAGGATAAACCCACACTGAAGAGCATTTAGGGGACACAAATTAGACTTAGTAGGACTTAAAACATAGGGGCCATGAAGTGGGGGTGGTGTGGAGGCTGGGGTAGAGATGGAATAGAGGCTCTGAATATGATCAGAATATATTGTATGAAATTCTCAAAGAATCAATAAAAATATTTTTTAAAAACCAAGTCTAACATCTCAGCTTTTTCTTTCTTGTTTCCTAGTTAAGACATGCTATTCAATCAATAAAGATGAATAATTTAAATTCAATATCCCTCTGTCACTATCAATAATACTTTTGTGAGTGATGTAGTACTATGGTAATTCAATTTGTTAGTCACTGCCATACTTTCATGTGACAGTCTGCTGGAGCTGTAAACTTAATTTACTCTAGGCACTTGACACAAGTAACACTGATGGGTTTTATCTTTAAAAGTATTGATTCCCTCCCCACCACCCAAAAAATCTCTCCTCTGTGTTTATTGAGTAAACAGGCACTTGTCTGGTTAAGGAAAACTTTTTATCTTAAGGAAGCTTTGCCTTTGGTTTTAAGGAGCTCTTTGTTGAGCAATTTACAACTTAGGACTGAGAGAGGCCTGGGATGTTGTATTGTCTTCCAAGCTTGCCTACATCTAGAGATAGCTTTTTATTATCTAGAGAAGTAGAGTCCATTGCTGGTCTTTTGGTTTGAAAATCCCTCCCAGTGAGGGGAGAACCCACTTTTCTGCAACTTTAACCCATTATTCACTTTCCTGAGTTGCATAAACCTATGTATCCACTGCGTAGCTGGCTTTTCCTATACCAGAGGGCTGTTTATATGTACATCTAAGATTTCTCATGTCCAGTCAGCCATCCTTAGTACTTTTACTCCTCTCATTTGAAAGCTTTTCTAGATCACCTCAGGATTGTGTTTATTATTCCCTGGGAACAGCAAAGTTGTTGATATCGTATTAAAATACATGTCATCCAAACCTAACAGTGATCTCCTAACAAGATTAAAGGCACTGAGCTTCAAACAGAAGTATTCCTGAAATGATACTGTGAAACCACTTTCAACTTCCTAAAAATGAAATGAATGACTTATGCGCATTATGCTTGTCTCTCTTGTCAAAATTGGGGGATAACTAGGCATTTTAACAAGCTTTATTTTTATTCTACCTGTTTTTTGGAGACAGGGTCTCCCTTTAGTCCCAGCTGGCCTGGAGCTCACTCTGTAGACCAAGCTGGCCTTGAACTCACAGAGATCTGCCTGCCTCCACCTCCCAAGTGCTTGGATTAAAGGCCTGCACTATCACTCCTGGCTGTTCTACCATTCTTTGAAATGGTTTCTATTATGGAAAATTTAAATTATTTATCTCCCATGGACTCATTCATTTAGGTTTAATAAGCATCATTTCATGGACAATCCTACTGAATTTATATAATACCATTTTCCTACTCAGAATTATTTATTATTATTATGAAGCAAATCTAAAGTATAACTTCACTTTAAATATGTCAGTGATTCTAAAAGATACATTCTCACATGTAAAAATTTCATGATTATCATCAAATAATATACTAATTGTACAACTTTTCCAAATTTTCTTATGAATCTTATTTTAGTAGTTTATTTAAAGATCCAAATGGGGGCTGGAGAGATGGCTTGGTGGTTAAGGGCACCGACTGCTCTTACAGAAGAGCTGGGTTCGATTCCCAGCACCCACATGGTGGCTAAGAACTGTCTTTAAGCTGGGCGTGGTGGCTCATGCCTTTAATCCTAGCACTCGGGAGGCAGAGGCAGGTGGATCTCTGTGAGTTCAAGGCCAGTCTTGTCTACAGAGTGAGTTCCAGGCCAGCTGGGGCTACAAGAAGACCCTGTCTCAAAAAGACAAAAAAGAAAAAAGATCCAAATAGGATAGATCTATATGGTGCAATTAGTTTATATATCTCTTAATTCTCATTTAATCTTTAGGTGACCCCCCAAATACACTCATATTCTCTCTCTCTCTCTCTCTCTCTCTCTCTCTCTCTCTCTCTCTCTCTCTCCCTCTCTCCCTCTCTCCCTCTCTCTTTCTCTCTTTCTCTCCAGTCTGGGTTTGCTAATTACATCTCAGTAGAATCACTTTAAATATTAATTCACCCTTTATTTGCTATAAGTTGGTAGATAGTGCTAGGTCTTGATCAAGCTCAGATTTGATCTGCTTATAAGAATATCTCATAGGTGGAGCTATGTCCTTCTGCCAGAAGCATATTTCTGTTTCTCTGACACTTCTGCTGATATTATGAACAATGTCATTGGGTACAGATGCTCATTTTGCAGATCCATAGAAGTTATGAAATAGTGGTACCCTAGTACTATGCTTCATTTTTGAGTTGGAGTATGTTTATGGAGACAATCATTCCCTTCTCAAATATTTGAGTTATTTGAAGTATATATCACACATAAAGGGCAATATGAATTATTCCTTCTTCCACTATGTTTACCATTTTAAAAACAATATCCATTAATATTACCAATGAATCTTGTCTTACTACCATTGTGAACTTGTACTTTTTTATTTAATTTATTTTTGCTGACATATAGAAATATAAAGTTGTACATATTTCTAGGGTCACATGATATTTTCTGCATATATACATTGCTACAACTTAAAACTGCTGAACATGTGTAGGTCATTAAACATGTATAATTTCTTTGTGGTTAAAAATTCCACAGTTGTGAACAAAATTACACAGTTCTTTCTTTGAGGCTTTTGAAATGCATGCAATATCACATCTATATTGATTCTACTGTAAAATCATACATAAAAAGAAGGGATGTGTGGATGATACTGAACTTGTACATTTAAAAATTTTCTGTGTTTCAGGCCTACAGACATAGCATAGTGGTAGAGTACTGTGATAGGATGTGTGAGGTTCTGGGCTCTATCCCCAACAAATGAGTAATAAATAATCACGGGGGACGGTTGGATTAAATGCAGTTATTCATGATGAAACTACTTACCTTTTTAAAAATTTATTTCTGTATGTGTATGAATGTACTGTCTGCATGCAAGTTTGTGCACCTGTGTCATGCAATGCCGCGGAGGTCAGAAGAGGGTGCTGGATTACCCTGGAACTGGAGTTCTCCTGGAATTGGAGTTTCAGACAGTTCTTGGCAACCATGTGGGTGCTGGTGATCGAACCCGGGTCATCTGCAAGAGCGGTCGGCGCTCCTAAATGCTAGGCCATCTCTCTAGCCCAGAAACTACTTACCTTTTATCAATTAGATTGTCTTCTCATTCACTGGCTGTTAAGTCCCTCTGTTTTTAATAGCTTCCTTGATATTTGGTATTATAAAATGTTATAGGGTCTCATTGAACATTTCCTGTCCAGACTCAAAACTTTTCCAAGGAACCCTGATTTAATTTAGTAAGAAATGGCATTTAGAGATCTGAGTCTTAGGTTGCATATTACTGTTGTGTTGACCTGTGTGTGTAGGCTTATTCAATAGGCAGAGCTAAAAATTATTCTCTTTTTTTGTGGGCATTTTTGAGACAGGGTCTCCCTTTTAGTCCCAGCTGGCCTGGGGCTCACTCTGTAGATCAGGCTGGCTTTGAACTCACAGAGATCTGCCTGCCTCTGCCTCCCAAGGGCTAGGATTAAAGGTGTGCACAACCACACCTGGCAGAAATTATTCTTTTTTTTTTTTTTGGTCTTTTTTTTGAGACAGGGTCTCCCTGTAGCTCAGGCTGTCTTGGAACTCACTCTTTAGACCAGGCTGGCCTCGAACTCACAGAGATCTGCATGCCTCTGCCTCCCAAGTGCTAGGATTAAAGGTGTGCACCACCACGCCCGGCATTTATTTCTGTATGTGTATCAATGTACTGTCTGCATGCAAGTTTGTGCACCTGTGTCGTGCAATGCTGCGGAGGTCAGAAGAGGGTCTAGGATTCCCCTGGAATTGGAGTTCTCCTGGAATTGGAGTTTCTGATGGCTCTCGGCCACCATGTGGGTGCTGGGGATGGAACCCGGTTCCTTGATAAGAGCGATTGGCGATCTTAACGGCTAGGCCATCTCTCCAGCCCCGGAAATTATTCTTAATATAAAACACTTCACCTTCGCCTTTGGAGCCGGGTCCAGAGGGTCGGTGGATTTGGGCTGGTGGTGCTGCACATTTGTGCAGGCTGGCCAGAAGTCACTGGGGCAGGTAATTTTGGGGGTGGACTCTTTCCGGGGTTGCAGCTAGGAGGTCGTGTCTCTGAGATCTTCTGGGTGGGACTGCCCTTCGCCTTTGGAGCCAGGGCCAGAGGGTCGGTGGATTTGGGGCAGTGGCTCTGCACCTTTGTGTGGGCTGGCCGGAAGTCACTGGGGCAGGTGCTGTGGCACGGGTTAGGTCAGGCATATACCCCCCCCCCACCAGCGCCAGGGATAGGTGAGAATCCAAGTGGAGTTTTTTGGAGAACCTTCAGAACAAAAAGAGAAAGAGGGCTTTTGCTTCCAAATATCCAACTATAAACTGAAAACTAGACACTCAAACTCCAATAAACAAGGGGAGGAAAAGGGAAAAAAAAACGCCTTTCTGAAGGAGGGAAAGCCCAAACCATTCCGCTACATAGTGAAGGTTTGTGATTGAACCTACAACAAGGACGCCCACATGCCAGGGAGTTGATGAAGGGACAACATGGGCAAGGCACAGGATAATCCTGCACCCGGCTCTACCAAACCTGTAGGAAATAGCTACAATGGGAACCCCTTGGAGGAGAATCAAGGAACAGTCTTTGAGGAATAATTGCAGACCTATTGCAGCAGAAATTAAAGACCATAAAGAAGACGCTTCAGGAAAACTAAGAGAAATGAACAAACTCAAGAAAAAGACCTTAGCGGGATACACTGAACCAAACTTCGAGAAAGAACACAGGAACACAGACCGAACCAAACTCCAGAAACAACTAAAGGGAGAAAAAAAAAAAAAAAAACTCCGAAAGGGAAGTAGGAAACACTGTGAAAAAGGAATTCACCAACAAATTAAGGAGAACAAGAAAGAGACTGAGGGAAGCTTCAAAACGGAATGGACATTACAAAGAAAAACACAGTGATGAAAATGAAAAATGTAATTAGAACACTCATCCAATCAAGGAAGAAAGGAAAGAAAACTAGCCTCAGCCGGGAAGGGAGGACAGGAAGCAGAAACAAGGCATATGCAGACTGCCCTAAGATAACATAGAATCAAAATTAAAAGCTCAAATAAAGATCACGAAAAATTTGAAAAAAACACAAACAGTGGAACCAACCAAGAAATATGGCACACTATGAAAAGATCAAACCTCACATCATAGATAGAGGAAGGAGAAGATCTCAAGAGAATAGTATTGAACAGATCTTCAAAAAAAGCGTAGATGGAAAATGCCCAAATAAAAATAGACAAAACCCATACAAATACAAGAAGCAATAGGACTCCCACAATAGACAAGATCAGAAGAAAAAGAAGAAGAAGGAAACACCCCACACCAATATAATAGATTAATGCTAGTACTGCCCAAAATGAAGACAAACATTCTGAGGGCCACAAACGAAAAACAAGTCACCTTACAAAGGGAAACCTATCAGAATTACAACGATCTCGGCTCCAAACCATGAAGCCAGAACAGGAAACATGGAGCAAAGCATTTCCCAGTGTTAAGGGACTACGGCTGCCAACCCAGAATACTATAACCAGCAAAAATGTCAAAACTATAGTTGAAGGAGCGATAAAAATCTTCCATGACTATAAAACATAGATGATTTGTATACATTGCCTGGAAAACCAACTTCAAAAAATACTTGAAACAATCAAAGGGCAGAAGAGAGGAGCAACAATCTTCAACAACTAGAAAAGAAAATAATTCAAAAACAATACATAGGAGGAAAATCAGAGGCTAAATGTCCAAATGGATATAAGTTGTAAGGAAGCAACATCCATCTTAATTTAACACATTAAACATTATGGGCTAAAACTCCCCAATCAAAAGAATAGGGACTGAGGAGATGGATTAGGAAACAAATACCATCTAATTGCTGTTCTAAAATGACCCCATCTCAATCAAGGAAGGCACCAACTTAAGGCCGGAGGGATGGAAGAACGTTATTCCAAACAAATTGGTACAATCACAGAACGCAGGTGTGGCTATTCTAATATCATAAAAAAATAGACTTCCAAAGCAAAAGAAATCAAAGAGACAAACGAGGTCCATTACATCTTTATTAAAGGAACACTTGACAATGAAGATCTCACAAACATGAATATACCAGCACAAAAGCTGGTGCACCAAACCTTTATAAGTACAATTCTGTAGGATTTCAAGGCACATATTAACCCCATCCCACTAATACTAGGGGACTTCATTACCCAATACGTTCCCCTAGGGACAGATCAACAGGACAACGGACTAAACAGAGAGACATCTGAGCTAAACTGACACAATACATGTAATGGCACCTCACAGACATCTATCGCATATTTCACCCAAACACCAGAGCATACCCTTTCTACTCAGCCCCCCCGCCCCTCTCCACCACCTTGACCTGCTCTTTTCCCCGTCCCCCCCCCC
>VZQC01014342.1:1109159-1123507 GCA_009823505.1 Rhizomys pruinosus | reverse complement strand
ACACTAGATCACCACTGTAGAAGAATGATATAAACCTATTCTCACCCTGTACACAAAAGTCAACTCAGATGGAGTCAACGATACCTCAACGTGAAACGCCGCAACTTGGAGGTCGCAAGAAGAGAAACTTGGCAGCAGGACGACAAGACATAGAAAGCCGGAAAAAGACTCCCCAATTCACAGCAGCTGCACACGAAATAAGATCGACAATTGACAAATGGGACTTCCATAAACTCAAAAGGTATTCTGACATCAAAAGAACAAAATAAAGGACAGTGAATGAGAAAACCCACAAGAGGTGGGGGAAAGGAAACCTTCATGCAGAATACTCTGACAAAGCATATTTTTCCAGAATTACAAGCTATCAAAAAACAGAAGAAAAAAACAAATGAACCACTCAAAGATGGAGCAAGATTGAACCGAGACTTTACAGAGGAGGAATAGAGATAGGCCGAGAAACATCCTTAAGAAGTGTTCAACTCGCTAATAATTAAGGGTAAAGTGCAAATTAAACCACTTTGAGATATCATCTTCACTCCATAAGGAACTGGCTAGATCTGGAATATGATGATACCATGTGCTGGGAGAGGTTGTGGGTAAAGGGAAACACTCATCCACTGCTGGTGGGAATGTAAACTATACCCCCACTATGGAAAGCAGTGTGGAGAAACCCTGTAGAAGACTCCAAATGAGTCTGCCCATTGACCCAGTCATACCACTCCTGGGTATATAACCCCACAAGACACATCTTACTGCAAGATACTGACAGCTATGTTGATCTGCAGCTCTATTCCACAATAGCAAAAGCTGGAACATGCCAGGTGCCCCTTCAAACTGACGAGTGGATAGAGAAACTGTGTACATGTTATACAATGGAGTCTATGCAGCAATCAAAGAGGGAACAACCTCATGAACTTGCAGGTAAAAGGATGGAGCTAGAAGACGGTATGTTAAGTGAAGTAACATGTGTCGCAGAATAACAAACAAAACAATGGTGATCCCCATATGTGGTTGCTAGTACCAATAACCCAGAAATAAATTATTTTCTCATGGAGAAGGATCGCATAGTAAAAGAAACAAACAAAGAAAGACTGCATCAGAAAATGGACTGAAATGGTGAATTGGGAAGGGTGGGAGGGACAGAGAGGACAGGGTTTTGTATATTCGATTAATGCTATTTAATTGACGTGAGTTCAACAAGTATCCAGTTTTGCAGACATCTGTCTACAGGTTACATGGTGTTTTAAGAACTTAGTAAAAGTAAATATTATTATTAACATCATTGGTTTACAGGCTCTGATTAAAACGGGTTATGATACTGAGTTAAATGGAGATATAATTCGCTGTTTTTGTTTTACATAAAATCTGTACAACAATAACTTTGGATTGGCACATACAAATGTTCTCTATAATTCTCTGTTGTACTAGTATCAAATTTGTAGCATTCTCTTTCACCTATAAGATGATTTAACGTAAAATTAATTTTGCTTCCCAAGTTATCACATACAGCCACCCAAAACAGCATGGGTTGAATTTGATGAAATCTGTGCCTTGATCCACCCTATAGGTATGATAATACAACTGTCTTCTTGAGACTCATGGGTCAAAAAACAAAACCTAAAAAAGGGGGGGGATACAGATAGACACATGAACATTTTTGTCCAAAAACCTTGCATTTCAAATCGTAAAACTAACTATGGGAAAATTTGTATGTTCCAACAGGTTGAAATGTCACCCAACTTAAGGCTGAGAAAGAAAAGATATCAGCTTTGTTTGAGTAGGATGTACCAGAAAGTGCCAACTGAAAGGTTGACTCTTCTGAACATTGAAAGGAAAAAAGCCTCAGACTGCTACAAACATCGAACCCCTCTGTGGATCCTACTTGTAACAACTATTTATAATGAGTACTAATGAAACTTACCTTCTAGGTGCTGGAAAGGTTTTAACATGAGAGACTTTCTTGCCTCCCCTCCATAGAACAAGGAGAAATATGATGCTAAGATGGTCGTTTTCCAACTGTAAATTGGAGACAACTATTGTATAGAGGTAATCTCTTGTTAACAACTGGTAAAACTGCCTTCTTTAATTGACTAATAGACATAGGAACTGTGAAAAGATTATTCTCTGTTCAGAACCAATATAATTTAATGTCTCCTTAAGCTGGCACTCAAGCAAATATATTAATACAGGAGCTCTGACATCAGGCAATGGATTATTCTACAAGGAAGTGGCCAGGGGATCAAGCCCCCACAAAAGATAAAGGCTCCTTGCTTTAAACTGGGATACCTGCAAGAAGGAGGTGATAAGGCCTGCTGTCAAAGACCTTATGTTAACATGGGAAAGATGTATTGAGCACACCTGCAAGGTGTACAGATAGCCTGTGGAATACAGAGAGTGTACTAAAGGCCACTAAAACAATAAAGCAATATTGGTCTCCTTGGGTTAAGCAAGACTCCTCTGTCAGCAACCGCTAACCTCACCTGCCTGGAAATACTGTGCAGCAGAGGCAGCCATATGCCTGTATATCCCAAATCTAATTGGCTATTAGCTCTCTCCTTGGAGGAATACCCAAGGCTGATGCCACAAGCTTACATCTCTCTAGTGGTTAGGAGATGTTATAAGCCACAGTAAGACCCTGTCATATTTAACAGGGGGGAAAATTGTAATTCATGGATTAACATATCCAAACATGTGTCTATGCTAAAGTAACCTACCATAACTATTAGTGCTGCTTAAATACCTATATATCTAATTGCTTGTTCTTCATTAGTAGGATCGAAAGGTTATTCCTGGACAAACTGTCAGCCCATGAAAGGAAACAGCCAGAATTGACCAGAGTCCAAGTCAACAGCTCCAGAGAGAGTGGACTGTTTTACCTCTCATCCACCTGTGCCCCTTTTCTAAACCTAGGGAACAATCTGCGGAAGAGGGGGCATGGTAGAATGTAAGGGCTGCGATTGGGGTGAATGGTGAAACTACAGCAATGTAGTCTGGACACTCATTTGATCAACTTGATTGAACATACAAGCCCCTCCCCCCCCTGCTGGATGGTGGGGCTGTGGGTGTTTGGGCACAACAGCCTGCAAATTGGTTTTACATGAATGATGCTTGTACTCATAAATTATCACTTATTGCTAAAAAATGAAAAAAACTGAGAGAAAGATGCAGGACAGTTATGGCAGAATGCATGATCTGGGATGGGGTGGGGTGGGGTGGGGGGAAGGGAAATATGCCTGAACTGAATTGGAAAATGATGTATGAAATACACAAAGCATCAATAAAAATTTTTTTTAAAAACTTTCTAGTCATTTACACACAAAAAGAAAGCAGCATATATGCACATGTCTGTATACATACATAAATACGTCTATACATAATCCACATACAAATAAATATACGTATATTTCTATGCATTTCATGAAAAAAAAACACTTCATAAGTTTATAGAATATTTCCAAATCAAATTCAAAAATACATGTTGGTTTTTACTTGACATCATTAGTCTTATGTCTGTCTATTCTTTCTCCTAGCTCCAAATTCCTGTTTTTTAAACAACATTAAAAATGCACTTATGTTGAAACAATACAGATTGGAGGGAACAACAACAAAAGAACTGGGACCAGGAACTGACTGAAACAGTAGAGTAATAATCCTCTGCTTTGAAAAACTTTGAAAAGACTCAGAAAGGGATACAGAACATGGATGGCGGACTGCATGAACTTGGGAGGGGTGGGGGGCATGGAGGGGGAAATGATTGTGGTTTGAACTGAGAAGTGATGTATGAAATGCACAAAAGTTCAGTAAAATATTAAAATAAATAAATACAACAGAAAGTACAAAAATGTACTTACTTCCTATTCCCTTTAATGATACCAAGCTACCTACAATAATAAGAGTCATAAAAAGAGTTTAGGATTTTAAAGTGAATTCAGTCCTTAACAGAATGTACCCCACCTGATTAGAAAATTAAATTATTAGATTTTGAAATGAGTAGAGGGTGGGGGAGAGGATTCAGTGGGTAAATGTACAATCCTGAGAACCTGAGTTTGAATTCATGGAACCAATGTAATCCCAATGCTTATATGCTGAGATGGAACATGGAGATAGGAGAATATTTAGAGGCTGTTGAACTAGCTAGCCTGGCATACACAAGATGAACAAAGACCCAGGTTTGTTCTCTAACCTCCATATGTCTGTCTGTCTGTCTCTCTTTTCCTCTCACAAACACATACACACAGAGCAGAGAGAGAGAATATATATATATATATATCTATAATATTCTCGATACTAATATATATATATTTCTAGAAATAGTTTCTGTCTGGTTATTTATAACATCAGTTGTGTGAAATTTTTCATTTATTTCAGCTGTCTTCTATAGTGATTATTTTTTAATTTAATGTATTTCACAATTGTGTGAAATATTCCAAAGATCTAGACTCACATTTAGACAAAGCAAATTTAGAGAAATCTAAAGACCATACTTGTTCTCTCTACTGTATCTCCTTGCTTCTCCATTAAATAACAATTTAAGCTTTCCTTTGGGATTCCCCCTCCACAGCCAGCTGCATACCAAGGACTTTCCTGTTGACCCACTTGGCTCAGAGACCCGGGTCTGAGACTTCTGTTCCCCTGTTGGCTTCCTCTGTGTCATGAGATTCCTGCCTCCCAGATCACCAGCCTCATGCCCTAGATATGGCAGTAGTGCTGGGCCATGGCTTGACAACTGGTGGGCCACAATTAGGGAAGTGGGAGGGAGCATAGTGGTCTCCAAGATGATGGTAAACCTGAACAAATCCGAAGAATGACCTGGGAGTTGTGTCAATGAGCAAAACTCATTTATTGCAGGGGTTTAAGCACTTATATATTTTGTTGGGCTCGTTGACCAGGAGGTGGGCAGAACAGAGGAGAAGCATATGTGCATTCTGCAATGGCTAAGTTTTATGTCAGGAAAACCGCTATAGTCCCATGAGATAAGCTTATGGCTTGTGCCACTTGCCGCCAGACGACAGGGCAGACATGCCTCAGGAGGGATAAGGCTTGGGAATGCTACTCTTCAAGCTACACTCCCCTGGGGGTTGAGCTGCAGATGCCTGATGTCCAATGTGATGAGTGGGAGTGGCTCTCATCTCCTGCTGGCCTTCTAGGTTTTCGGGTGAAATCTGCTAGAAGGTCATTGGAGGAAAGAAGCCAGCTCTCTTATACTAAGCCATAATGGATTCATCTGGCCCCACAGCTCCCCCTTTGCAATAACCCAAATGCAACTGCCTTACTACTTGCCAGGGATCCCCAACTCTTCCTGACTCCTCTTCCTCCCTCTGGGATCTGCTTAAACGTGGGTGGCTGAACCAGGGACTCTCTAGTTGTCCCATGTGGCCCAGAGGCCTAGATAGGCTGTCCCACCCATCCGTCATTACTCCAAAGCCAAGAGGCTAGATCTGTGCCATAGTCAGGATTATGTGGGTGGCTCCCTATTTACTTCAACCATGTAAGTATCCCCAGAAAGTTTCCCCCTGCCGTATAGCAATATCCAGTGCCTGTCTCCCACCACACAGCCCAGAGACTAAGAGGAATCTCCAACCCAGTTATTAACCTCCGACATGGCCTTGCCCATACCCACCTCTACCTGAGATTGGTGCAACATCTTCCCCTTTCCCCCTACAGAGCACTGCTTCCTCCCACTGTGACATTAGCCCCTGCCATGAGAGGATCACCTGTAGAACCACATCAGCTTTCTATAGAATTCTAAAGATTGGCAGTGAGAATCCACTAATCTCATAGAAGGTCTGCTCTTGGGCTCAGAATTTTCCAGCAGCTCTCTCTCTCTCTCTCTCTCTCTCTCTCTCTCTCTCTCTCTGTGTGTGTGTGTGTGTGTGTGTGTGTGTGTGTGTGTGTTGGGGGCACATCTGACATCTCATCTGAAGATCAACACAGAAATACAACAAGATTGATCACTAATCATCCTTCATTCATTTACATCCTGACATGGCGATGTAACAGCAAACAAGGATCTAAGCACTGGCTCAACAAATGTGAGACCAGATATCCATACCAGGAAATACCACGAATAACATAACTCTAGATGCATAGGTATAATTATAAAAATGAAGCAATATAAATAACCAAAGTAATGCAACTCCAGAAATCAGGACACCCATTGCAATGCTCTCTGAGAAGAGCAATGTTTCGGAAGCACAAGAAAATGATTTCAAAGTAGAGATTAGAAATATGTTCAATGAATTCAAAGAGGATATGCATAAATTCCCATGAAAAGAAAACAATACAAAATATGATAAATTTAAGGCAATAGAATTTCCGAAGAAAATCCAAACTGAAATAAAACTTGAAATGAGAAACTAGTCAGTAAAATAAACCTCAGTGAAAAATCATATGGAAGAGAGAATATCAAGACTTGAAGACAAGGTAGAAGAATGAGATCATTCAGACAAAGAAAATGTTAAATCTAAAAAAAACCTCCAGGAACAGAATGTGCAGGAACTTCAGTATACTATAAAAAGACCAAATTTATGAATCGTAGGTGTAGAAGGAGAAGAAATCCAGGTAAAAGGCACAGAAAATATTTTTCATCAGACTCATAAGAAAATTCCCAAAATCTAAGGAAAGATCAAAGTCCAAGAGGTATACAGACATTAAGTAAACAGGATCAGAAAATAAGATCTCCATTTCACAGAATATTAAAAGCACTAAATGTACAGAACAAAGAAAGGACACTGAAAGCTTTAAGAAAACAAATCACATATAAATACAGGCATATCAGAATATGTCTGAAGCCTCCGAAAACCAGGAGGGCATGGATTAAAATTCTACAAATTCTTGAGGACTGCACACACTATCACAAGCTATTATACTCAGCAAAATGACCAGTCATACTAGAAGGAGAAAGGAAAACTTTCCACAATAAAAGCAGATTTAAGAATGGGAGCCAAGACAGCAGACTCACAGGGCAGCAGATGAGCAGAAGCTACCTGGACAGCCCATAACAGCAGCACGGGCACAGCCAGAAAACCCCACCTGGGTCCTCACCAGCATGCACAGCGGCATGACAAGAGCTAGCCAGACAGCAGGACCACAGCGCACCACCCAGGCGAGCAGAAGCTGTGGGCCAAGGGACCAAATGTGCCCCCTCACCCCCTCAACTCAAGCTGTGGTGGGGATGATCCAGTGGAAGCAGTGTTAGTGATTCTAGGCACAGGCAGTAGAAGAGAAGGCAAACCTGCCACAACTCCAGTCCTGGGACAGTATGCTGAACAGCCAATCTAGAGGAACTGGCCGGCAGGAAGCAGAGTGAGTGAGCAGGCGGGGGCTCACCTGCAAACCTATCTGATTATTACCTACTGGGGTTCTGAAGAACCTTCAGAATAGAAAGGGAAGAATGGGCAGTGTGCAGTGGCATGCAGGTGCCAGCCCTGGCTCCATTTCGGTCTTTATCCCAGCTCCTGCCAGGGTGTGGGTAAGTCCTGTCACTCAGTGTAGACAGGATCAGTGGCCCCAAGGCCTTAGTCCGAGGACTTAGCTCCACCTTGGCCCCATCTCAGCTTCTGGTGGAGGGCAGTGAATGCAGGTGCAGGCCCCAGCTCCAACTCAGTTTTTGTCTCAGCTCCTGCCAGGGTGAAGCTGAGCCCAGCACATAGAACACCATATAGACAAGACCAGAAAAAATTCCCCCGCCATATCATAGTTAAAATGCAAGACGCTCAAAACAAAGACAAAATATTGAAAGCCACAAGAGAAAAAAAATTACATATAAGGGGAAACATATCAGAATTGCAGCTGACTTCTCAGTGTAAACTAGGAAAGCCAGAAGAATATGGATCAAAGTATTCCCAGTGCTAAATGACTTTATATGTCAGCCCAGCTTACTATACCCAGCAAAAATGACTATTATAATTGGAGAAAAAAATCTTTCATGACATAAACAAGATGAAAGAATACATGTCCAGAAAATCAACCCTTCAGAAAATACTCAAAACAATCCAAAGAACAGAGGAAAGGAGCAACTATCCCCAAGCAACTAGAGAGAGAAATTAATGAAAGCATAACAGCAGAAATACAAACCTAGACCAAGAATGCAAACAGAAAATAAGGTGAAAGGAAGCAACACAGGTCTCTCAATAATCAGCTTAAATATTAATGGTCTAAACTCCCCAATCAAAAGATATAGACTGAGAGAATGGATTAGGAAACAGAATCCATCTATGTGCTGTCTAAAGGAAACCCATCTCACCCTCAAGGACAGGCACCCACTTCAAGGGAAAGAATGGGAAAAATATTCCAAGCAAATGGTGCAAAAAAGCAAACAGGAGTTGCTGTTCTAATATCAGACAAAATAGACCCCAGAGTAAAATTGATCAGAAGAGACAAAGAGGGCCATTACATCCTTATCAAAGGAACAATTAGCCATGAAGATTTCACAATCATAAATGTTTATGCACCAAACACATTTAGCAAAGTAGCAGGCTACAATATTAATATAAAAAATGAGTTGTTGGGGCTGGAGAGATGGCTCAGCGGTTAAGAGCACCGACTCTCTTGCACAGGATCTGGGTTCAATCACCAGCACCCACATGGAGGCTAAGAACGGTCTTTAACTCCAGTTCTGGGGGAATCTGACGCCCTCTTCTGACCTTCACAGCATTACACAACACAGGTGCACAAACCTACATGCAGACAGTACATTCATACACATAAAAAATAATTTAAAAAATGAGTTGTTGCTGGGAGTGGTGGCACATGCCTTTAATCCCAGCACTCGAGAGGCAGAGGCAGGCAGATCTCTGTGAGTTCAAGTCCAGCCTGGTCTACATAGCAAGCTCCAGGTCAGCTGGTACTAAAGGGAGACGCTGTCTCAAAAATACCCCCCCCAAAAGAGTTCTTCTTATACATATACAAAAAACACACCAAGGAAGAAACCAGAGAAACAATTCCATTCACAATAACCTTAAATCCATAAAATATTTTGTAATAAATCTAACCAAGTGTGGTGATTTGAATGAGGTGTTCTTCGCCCCCAGTGGGGTCAAGTATTTGAACACCTTGTCAGTTGGTTGTGCTCTTTTAGGATGATCATAGAGTCCCTGGGGGGTGCGCTCTGCTGGAGGAAATTTGTCAGTGGAGTGGGCTTTGAGACTTCATAGCCACGGTTCATTTCCAGTTTGTCTCTTTGCTTCCTGTACTTTTTTAAAAACATGAAAACTCAGTTTTCTGCTCTGGCCGCCTCTGCTACTATGCCCATCTACCATGATGTACTCTTCTCCCTCTGTAATTTTAAGACAAACTATTCCTTTTATTTTTTTAGACAAAAGACAAATTAGTCTTTTATAGTGCAATTGTCTTGTAGTTCCTTCCCACAGGCTTGACTCACAGGAAATAATCCTGTGAGTCAAGCAAAACCACAAGTGTTACTGTATGAGTCATTTCCAATGATGTGTGGCTATGGGAGAAGCCCCATCGGGATAGAATTCAAAAAACTATTCCTTTTATAAATTTCTTTGGTCATGGTGTTTATCACAGTGACAGAAAATTAACTAATAGACCAAGGAAGTGAAAGAACTGTGTTAAAAAAAAGTTTAAGACATTGAAGAAAGAAATTGAAGAAGATGCAAGAAATTTTAAATATTTCCCATGCTCATGGGTCTGCAAGATTAATAATATGAAAATGGCCATCTTACCGATGGCAATTTGCAAATTCAAAAGTCCAACACAATTCTTCACAGACATTGAAAAAAATCACCAATTTCACATAGAAACACAACAAATCCATGATAGGCAAAATATTCATGAACAATAAAAGAACTGATGGAGGTATTACCATCCCCGATCTCAAATTATATTACAGAACTATAATATTAGAAACAGCATGGTACTGATCTCTGTGAAATGTAAAGTAAAACATCTTATCCAGTCATAATAGCTAAGATCCAAAACATAAATAATGACAAATGCTTTTGAGGATGGGAGGAAAGAAGAACTCTTATCTATTGCCTATAGGGCTGCAAACTGGTACAGCCAGTATGTAAATCAATGTGGATGTTCTTCATCATGTTGGAAATAGATCTATCACATGATCCACCCATAGCATTCTTGGGCATATACTCAAAGGACTCTATATCTTACTACAGAGACACCTGTTCATACATGTTCATTCCTGCTCTATTCACAATAGCCAGGAAATGGAAACAACATACATGCCCATCAACTGATGAATGGATAATGAAAGTCTGGTACATATTCACAATGAAATACTATTCAGCTGTTACAAAAACCAAATTATGAAATTTCCAGGTAAATGGATGGATCTGGAAACTACCACCCTGAGTAAGTTAACCCAGATTCAGAATGACAAACATAACATGTTCTCTCTCATATCATAGCATTGAATCCTTATACATACATGTTTCATAAAAGCCAGAAAATTAGTAAATGATCACAGGAGCTGTTTCAGGAAAGGAGTATAGAACTGAGTGATACACAGGGAGAAAGGAGAATAATGGAGTAAGAAAGGTTAAGTGGTGTGGGGAATGGGCGGGCAGCAGAGAAGACAGAGTATGATGATGAATAACACTAAAGGCCTTTCAAAAAATCATATGGAAACCTACTACTATCAGAGCTTCTTAAAATTTATTCACATACAATGTAAAAATATATTAAAATGGGCCGGGCATGGTGGCGCACACCTTTAATCCTAGCACTTGGGAGGCAGAGGCAGGCGGATCTCTGTGAGTTCAAGGCCAGCCTGGTCTACAGAGTGGGTTCAAGGCCAGCTGGGGCTACAGGGAGACCCTGTCTCAAAAAAATCCACTAAAAAAATATATATATATATTAAAATGGATTAAATGGAGTTAGCCTTTATGAAGGGCATTGCCCTTAATAGACACCATAATCTGTCAAAGATAAAGGCCAATGCTGTCTGTTTTTGAAGCTGTTGACAAAGCATTCCCTAGACCCTTAAACAATAATGGCCATTGATCCTGATCTTGGTAACCCAGCAGAATTGACCATAAGATACTAATGCTGAAGACACTACATATATGAGTTGTAGAACAAACAAGGGTAAGTGAAGCTGGTGCTGGCCTTAAAGGTTCATCAGTGCTGGCTAGCTTTCATAGTGCTGGTAGTTATTCTGCATGCTACCTGAAGAAAAATGTAATCACTGGGCTGGAGACATTGTTCAATGCTTAAGAACACTGGCTGCTCTTTCAGAGAACCTGGATAACATTCCCAGCACCCACACGGTGGTTAATAACCATCCATGACTCCAGTTCTAGGGGAATCCGATGCCATCTTCTGACCTCTGCAGGCCTTGCACAGCATGGGTGTACCTACATACTTGCAGGCAACACATTCATACACACAGAAATAATAAATAAAATACTTTTTAAAAATTTTATTTAGTTATGTATGTGTATGAATGTACTGTCTGCATGTAGGTTTGTGCACCCGTGTCGAGCAATGCCGCGGAGGTCAGAAGAGGGTGTCGGATTCCCCTGGAACTGGAGTTAAAGACGGTTCTCAGCAGCCATGTGGGTGCTGGGGATCGAACCCGGGTCCTCTGCAAGAGCAGTCGGTGCTCTTAACTGCTATCTCTCCAGCCCTAAATAAAATACTTTTAAGAAAGTAATCATCAATGTTTCCCAGCTATGAATCCTGCCCTGTATAATAGCAACTGGCCTGGGAAGATATGCCCAATGATATAATAGTGGCATGAATAATATGGGAGTAATCAGTGGCTTTCTGATTGAATTTAAGATCCACTTCACAAGATAGAACAAATACCTGACACTGATGTCAGGTCACAGGCAATAGGGAAAGACTATTATTATCTTGCTAAATGGATACGCATTCCTAATGATTTATTTTTACCTTCACAGATTTTTTTTCCTTTCTAATGTATATTTTACTGAATTTTTGTGCATTTCATACAAAATAAATTATCTTTACATACCCTCCTTCATCCTCTGACTAGATTCCAGTGGATGAACACATATCCACAGATAAATGCATCTGTCAACTTTCACCAAATAAGCTTCTTCATACACTAGATGGGAATTACCACAGAGGTCCACAAGTAGTCAATGTGCAGGGAATAAGAGAAAGAAGAGTGCTTAGTATAGAATAGGACACTACATCAAACTCTGCCTCCCAAGGCTCAAGGATTATTGCAGAAGGGGTAGAAAACTTTTAAGAGCCATACCACCTTTAAACTGAGTTTTCTGGATAGCTGATCAGTTACACATATGAACTCACAATAGTGGTGACAGTATGCACATGACTCATGTAAGCTCAAAGCAGACAATTTCTCAGCATCGAATTGGGGAAGTGGGTAAGATCTAACCCTAGCTGAGAAACTTTTGTCAACCAGTACCTACTGGAAGAGGGAGAGTCAATTTGATGTTGGATGGGGCACTCTGAGTCCTGTGGACAGGCCCACATGGAAGGGCATTTGGAGATAAAAAACTGACTCAATGGCTAGCTATATGTATATCTATATCTCTATCTATCTATCTATCTATCTATCTATCTATATCTATCTATATCTATATCTATATCTATATCTATCTATCTATCTATCTATCTATCTATCTATCTATCTATCTATCTATATATATATATGTAACATGACATTGGGTAGGGAATTCAAATAATGGAGGAGGTCTGAAATGTGATCAAAATATATTGTATGAAATTCACAAAATTCAATTAAAAATCTGAAAATTCAATTAAAATTAAAAAGAACCATTTAAAACATTAAAATTTAAGCATAAAAATTAAAAAGAAGAATCTCAGATACAGGTAACACACTTTATTAAAATGAAGCAGCACACCTGTACAACAGTACACACAATGAAAAAGGATCCCCACAAGTGGGGAAAGGATTTGGAAATTAAAACCCAAAGCCCTCAAGAGGGCTTTGACCTTTTAGTTATTTTTGGTTGTATAAGCAGCTACTCCTGTCCTAATTTTGAATTGCTCAAATCAAAGAAGAGATGGTGGATAGGTTCATAGCTCCAAATGAAGATATAACCAGGTCTGGCCTTGGACTTGATCTAAACTGGTTTGGATTGGTCAATCAGAACAGGGACCATGTTGGCAGGAGAAAGATCCCCAAGGACACTGTCTCAGGTGAGGCATCAGCCAGAAGTTGCCCACTTTGTTACTTTGCCTTTAATCCCAGCACTCGGGAGGCAGAGGCAGGCAGATCTCTGTGAGTTCTAGGCTAGCCTGGTCTACAGAGTAAGCTCCAGGCCAACTGGGACTAAAGGGGGACCCTGTCTCAAAAACAAAACAAAACAAAACAAAACAAAAAAACAACAGCCAAAAAACCAAAAACCAAAACCAAAACCAAAACAAAACAAAACAAAAAAAGTCATCATTTTGTACCCTGTGTTTTTGGTTACACCGGGTCATAATCTGCAAATGACAGTAATTAAACCATTTTCCTTTTCCTATTGTCTTAGCTATGATTTTGAGGCTAATATGAACAATGGAGGGTTTAATAAACATTTATTTTGTGGGAATTACTTTAATGTTTCAACATTTACTCTGTTTCCTATTGGCTATTTATTTATGTATTTATGTATTTATGTATTTATATATGTATTTATTTATTTATTTATTTATTTATTTATTTATTTATTGCTCTTTTTGAGACAGGGTCTCCATTTAGTCTCAGCTGGCCTGATTTCTTTGATTTCTTTGAATATGTCTATGTAGACCAGGTAGGCCTTGAAAGCATAGAGATCTGCCTGGCTCTGCCTCCCAAGTGCTAGGATTAAAGTAAGGAATATGCTTTATATTTTTAGATTGATTAGACTTATTAGGTCATTACAAATGCTTTGACTAAATACAAACTGACAAATTAAAATAAAACTTTTTTTTTCATTTTTCTAGACAAGCTCTCTCTGTTACTCAGCCTGGCCTGTAACTGCCTTTGTAGGCCAGGCTAGCCTCTGATTTATGATCTTCT
Source organism: Rhizomys pruinosus (assembly GCA_009823505.1). Lineage (NCBI taxonomy): Eukaryota > Metazoa > Chordata > Mammalia > Rodentia > Spalacidae > Rhizomys > Rhizomys pruinosus. Next base: position 1,109,523 of record VZQC01014342.1, on the reverse strand, counting down.
GAATCAGATTCAGTAGTTCTGGAACTGCGGGTATGCTATGCACTATCTTTTTGCCATTTTGGCAACTCTTGGGAATACTATATGAGTTATAAATAGCATAAAATATTTCACATGCCATAATATTTTAAAACTTTTTTATTTTTTATTTATTTATTTATTTTTTATTTTTATTTTTTTATTTTTTATTTAATTTTTATTGATGCTTTGTGCATTTCATACATTATTTTCCAATTCAGTTCAGGCTTATTTCCCTTTCCCTTCCCCCCCCCCCCAACCCCATCTCAGATCATGCATTCTGCCATAACTGTCCTGCATCTTTCTCTCAGTTTTTTTTTTCATTTTTTAGCTATAAGTTATAATCCAT
>VZQC01014342.1:1017152-1096636 GCA_009823505.1 Rhizomys pruinosus | reverse complement strand
GGGGGAAAAAAAAAGAAAAAAAACAAAAAAAAAATTGGAAAAAATGTATGAAATGAACAAAGCATCAATAAAAACTAATTTAAAAAAAAAAAAAACAAAAAAAACAAAAAAAAAAAAACAAAAAAAATGCACATTTCTAATTTTGTCACTTTTTTCTACGTGATAGAGATACCAATTGGTTAGGGACCACACACTCAGAACTAGATTATTATATTCCTAGTTGGTTCTAGTCAATACAAAGCAATAAGAGAATTTTTCTCTACAACATTTCCTTTAGGAACTCACTTTAGGATTGGACTTTATTTTACTCCTTGTGTCTTAAGATCAGGGATTAGTCATATTTGTAGTAAAATTTCAGGCTTCTTGCTGAGGTCAAATTGGATAAATCATGCTGCTCTTTTTATATGAAATTATTCATCCAAAATTCTTCAGATTTAGTGTTAGGTCAAAGTTAGTTCATCTGAATTTTCCTGTTACTAGACATTGGTTATTGATAATTCACATTTTCATTGTGCATTATCATTTTCATTGGTTGCCAGGAAACATAGAACTCTTTTGTGTGCAACTTTCATATCTATTTCTGCTATATATTTTTCAAATATCTATATCTTTTCTTCCTTTAACATGAAATTCTGACTCTATAACTCTGGTTTTAATCCTTCAACTCCATATATATCTATCATCTTAAATTACAAAATCTCTCAAGTATCTCACTAAATACAAAAGTAATTTAGTAGTATTAAATTGTCTACTAGTACCTATAACAGGGAGAGTAGCAGGGAGAAGTAGGCGATTGCTAGTTTGCCTTAGTGGTCTTCTGTACACTCAAATTTAATCACCACATCTATCTATAGCTACACTTTCACCTTCTTTGAGGAAGAATACATGTCATCATAACATTGTTTATTTGATTAGATTACATTTAATGTGTCAGTTTTTATAATGCTTAGTATATATAAATCCTTCAGTTCTCTTTCTTGGGGGAGGAAAAGGGCATGAAATAATATTGGTGATTTTGAATATTTAAAAATATTTAAATTATATATGTATCTGATTGTTCCAGATATGTTGTTTATTCTACTTATGAACCTTATAGTTTTAGGTGACAGAGAAGGGGGAAGCTAAGAAGAACCCATTTCAGATAATGTAATAGCCTGTTTTTCATGGAAGAGCTATATATAATCAGAGGCAATGAAAAAAGTTGCATTCCTCTAAGAGGGTTTCCATAATACCCTGCAAAGCCTTGGGTGCTCTTTAAAATGGACTTATTGATGTCGAGGGAGTGAGCATAATGAACACAGCACAGACGTGATCAAGAAATGTAGTCTGTGTAAAAAATCCTAATTGCTCCTTGCTGAGCCTATCAAATAAGATATGTTTTCCCAGTAGGAAGGCTTATGGAAAGAGCATTGCTATAAGCTGTCCAATGCCACTTATAACAGAAGGTGAAATGAGACTATGAGAATCCATCATAAGACATACAGACATATATCCATCCAATTCTTCAATACTTCCATAATTAGTATGTATAGGCACTGAAACATGGTGTTAAGTTAATGGACATCCAAGACTCTCACAAATATAAGTTCATGCACTTATGTGAACTTTGAAAAGTACCTTGATTTGCACCACACTCTAGACTAAATGGATAGTTACAAAGAACCCATGGTGTTTAAAGTATGTACCTTGGAGATTCCAATGTCTGAAGACAGGACTATATCTGTTTTAAAGAAGCAGACTCCGTATGCAAATGGTCTGGTGCACGACCCAGTCATGGGGATCCAAGCCAACTATGGCATGCAGCAGATGGCAGGATTTGGGAGATTGTATCCTGTATATCCAGCACCTAATGAAGTTGCCAACACCAGTGGTTCTGGGCCCAAGAAGAATGGGAATGTCTCATGTTACAGTTGTGGTGTAAGCGGACACTATGCACAGGACTGTAAGCAGTCATCCATGGAGGCCAATCAACAAGGCACTTACAGACTGAGATACGCACCTCCTCTCCCCCCTTCTAATGATACGTTGGATTCTGCAGACTGAACCGAGTAAAGCTTGCCTACTTAATACACTCAAGTGTGGGAGTCATGGGGTGTGGAGGGGAGGAAAGGAAAGGTATTTTGTTTCTTTGTCTATACATTTCCTAGATTTCTATGCAGTTGCGAGTTTTCATTTCTCTTGTACCAATGTCCAAAATAAGAAAGAATGCGATGCTTCTGAGCCTCTGGTCTTCTGGTTCAACAACAGGCTTAAAAATGTATGGTGGCCTAGTGGTTAAGAGCACCGACTGCTCTTGCAGGGGACCCAGGTTTGATCCCCAGCACCCACATGGCCGCTGAGAACCGTCTGTAACTCCAATTCCAGGAGAGCTCCAGTTCCAGGGGAATCCGAGACCCTCTTCTGACCTCCGTGACATTGCACGACACGGGTGCACAGACCTACATGCAGACAGTACATTCATATACATACAAAAATAAATAAAATGAAAAAAAATGAAAAAAAGAAAGAAAATCCATTTAAAAATGTATGACACGTGTAGCTTAAACTTCAGACAAGCTATCAAAAGGAAAATGTTGATGCGTGCTTTTTTTTACACTGAATACTTGCTGTGTGCAGTGTTTACTGAATCTTTAAAACTGTGTATTTGACTTTTTTCTTACAACACTGATAACAGTCATTGGTTTTGAGAAAAGAGCCTTTGCTTCTTCCTTGGCTTTCTCATGTTCACCCTAGACCGCACGTTGCTGGGAGCTGCTCTCTCCCTCACCTGTGGCAGCGCGTCAGTCTTTGTCTCACTTCTGTGACCTGCTCTGCGTACGACCCAAGGGCAACACGTGTCACCTTAATCTTACAGGAGAAGTCAGATTCCAAGAAGTATGTATATATGTAATAAGAAAGCATCATATAAATACATATATGCAGTGCTTGTTGTCCAAATAAATATGAAAATAAGTGGGAGAGAGTCAGACCACGTGAAGCTGAAATCTTGTGAAATGGACAAAAAGCCCTTCTGTAACAGAAAACAACTTTCTCCTTCCGTCATACTTTTGTAGCCTGTTGCTTCAGAGAGACACAAAGTGAACACACTGGTGTGAATGTGTCTGTGTGCTTGTGTCTGTGATGAAAGTCGACAGTTCTCATCGTCTACCATGGTGTCCTGCTCAGACACTACTTGAGTAAAGATCTCATCTTCGCTATACCAACTAACTGTACAGTGTTGTGTTTAAAATGTGTGTGATTTATTGAGATCTGAACAGAAGCTGTGGGTTTTTACAAAAAGTCAGGTATTTGTTCCCATATCTGTCTCTTGTAAGCAAAGACACTTTTATAACCATTTACCACTATGCTTGATCATAATGTGAAGACTGAATTCGGAGTGTGTTGAGATGGTATTAATCATGTCAGTGTCCTGTCACTAAGTTTAATGCTGCTGTTTAAAAAACAAACTTTAAAAAAAAAACAATCTATGTACTAAATTGCTTCCAGGTGATTTTTGATTTCCTAAAGTGCACTGAGGTCATCTGAAAGCCAGCCCAGATGTGTTTTTCAGTGACTGCTGCATTCAGCAGCAAGTGAGTAGCTACCACTATCTGGTCATAGGTTGGAGGGGCGAGGGGTGTAGTTGTTCCATTCCTCAGTACAGTAGAGATGACTGGTTTGGTTGTGGGGAGGGAGTGATGCTGGTGTGCAGCAGAGGAACTTACATATTTGGTCCGGGTTGAGAAACTTAACATTGCTAGACAGAAGAGAAAAAAAAAAACTTGAAGAAGAAAACTTAGTTTCATGCTTCAAAAGCAGCATTTATATTTATAGCACCAATGTACATTTTGAAACTTTCAGGGGTAGGAGTTACGGGGAAGAAGAGGGCTGTGTGCAAGGGGTAGATGAAAGCTTTAATTTAGAAAGAAAAAAGTTCACGTAAAGGAAATTATTTTGATTAAATATATTTTATTTGATCTGCGTATTTTTGGACCACATTATTAAATTAATTGTTAAGCTAAGGTTGAGTTGTTCAGAGGAGAGTGTTGATAAGCCACGTATAGGTGCATTGTGACTCACTTGCCAGGTGTACTTTATGGAGCTTATTTTATGATTTCAAATACTGTACTGTACATAGGAGGTATGTTACCTTCTCCTTATTTGTATGTTTACCATATACTTTGATATTTGAAATGTTATGTACTGGAAAGGCCACTTATATTTCTAGAACAGATTGGATTTTATGCAACCTTTTTCCTTGAATTAATAGCAATAAAAAAATGAAAAACAAAAAGAAGCAGAGCAGATTCAAGGGGTCTGGTGGTGTGGTAGTACTGGGTTTCTAAATTAAAGGAGATTATGTTGAGTAGGATTTCACATGTCTTCTCAAAAGAATGTTTTATAATTTTGACCTTGTACATTATAAACTTTCTTCCACTTTCATTTTCTCAAAAGCTCACTTTGTTTAATAAGTATTATCCAGTGTAACGTTTCAAGAATGCGTTCAGTGCAGTGTTATCTAAAGTATATAATATTTGGGTGGTATGTGGGCCAATATTTATAGTTTTAATATTTTTTTATTTAGTCTAATACACAATCGAAAAGCACTATAAGCCATATACCAACCCCTTAATTTACTGGATATGGTGGCCCAGGAGTATAAAAAGGAAACAAGTGACTTAATTTGAAGAAAATACTCACCAAATAGTAATACAGGATTATGAAGTGATTTTCCTGAGTGCATTAAAAATCATTATAAAAGCATATATAATCTATGATTCTGTATTAAATAAACACAAAATTAAGCTCTAAATAAAATCACTATTTCTGTCTACACACTGATTGTAAAATGCTGTTTTCAAGAAGTACATGGATTACAAAATTCAGTGATGAAGAAAGGGACAATTGTTTGTTGCCCCTAAGCTCCCCTATCGCTGAACTCATTATTGGGAGGGAACAATGCTACCTGATAATGAACTATTTTATTCAGAGCAGCAAGTCAAATATTTACTTCTCATTAATAATTCAACGTGACAAATTTATTACTTTTAAGGTGCTGCAAGTCAGTTTGACAATGGGAAATTGTATCTTCCTTTCAGCCTACTTCATTGGCTTCCAAGCATGACATTCACCAAAACCTTGACTTTTTTGGTATTTTTGAGACAGGGTCTCCCTTTTAATCCCAGCTGGCTTGGAGCTCGCTCTGTAGACCAGGCTGGCCTTGAACTCACAGAGTTCTGCCTCCCTCTGCCTCCCTAGTGCTGGGATTAAAGTGTAAACTTTATTACTTGACTTTTGGGTTGTCACTAGTCACACTTTACCAACCCCTATGAGCCTTGAGCCTCCAAAGCCCTCAGATGATCCTGGTCAATTTTTGGTGATATTTTTCTATAGAATATCAAAGTCTGGCTATGTGGTGTAACGTTACTTATGCTGAATGTGGAGAGACTGTCCTTAATTTTGTTTTTTAGAGACAGAAATGTAAACCCAACAAGAAGGAGCTCGAAATAGGAGGATCTCAAGTCCAGTTTGGTCCATAGAGCAAGACACTCCCTTAAGTAAACAAACAAACAAAACAAAAATTAAAAATGCAAATTAAAACTATTTTAAGATTCCATATCAATGCAGTAAGAATGGCTAGCATCAAGAAAATAAATGAAAACAAATGCTAGTGAGGATGTAGGGAAAGAAACCTTCTACAAGGCTTGCGGGAGTGTAACTGTGTACAGCTTCTATGGAAATCAGTATGGTGGTACCTCAAAAAGCAGGCTAGATGTCCATCCACAGATGAATGGATAAAAAGTTATATATACAGAATGGAATTTTGTCCATCCATAAAGTAGAATGAAATGTCCTTTCAGGAAAATTGGTAGAAATAGAGATCATCTTATTAAATACAACAAACCAGACTCAGAAAGCCAAATAACATATATTTTTCTCATATGTGGAACTTATCACTCTCTATATATGACATATATATATATATATATATATATAATTTTAAAGTAGAAAGGAGACTGCTTAGCTACAGGAATAGATAGAAAGGGAGAAGGAAGAAGAGGGAAATTAAGGAACTAGATAATAGAGAGGTTAAAAACCCTACATGTAAGATGTTTACTTTCATATGAAAAATATATATGTGGAGGAAGGAAAGAGAAGAATAAAGTTGGAATATTTGCATTTTCTGGTATTAACAGTTACTAAATTTGGAGAACTCATGTTATCTGATAAAAAGACAACAAGGCTGAAGATTTCAAGATGATGTGATACTGGCAAAATGATAAATGGAATAGAATTGATAAATGGAAGACAATTGAGAGGCCAGCCCAAATAAAATCTATAAATGTATGGTCAATTGATATTCAGCAACAGTTCCTAGGGAATTAATTAGTGGACAGAATGATCTTTTCGGTAAATATAAATGACACAACCGGATTTCCTCATGGAAAAAGAATAAAGCTGTTCTCCAGTCAAACACTACGTACAACTATTAATTCAGAAGAAATTAAACAGAAGGTGTTAATGCCTAATACTAAAAGAAAATCGAATGGGAAAATATTAGCAAATCCTCATGATCTTGAATTGGGTAGTGGTTTCTTAAATATCTCTACAAACCCATAAGCAACCAAAGGAAAAATAAATCAGATTTCATCACAGTTAAACAAATAAACAAACAAAGCTGTGCTCCAAGGCACCATCAAGAAAGGGACATCATCAGTCCTCTTAATTGAGCTGTCCTATCCCATTAATTAATTGAGCTGTCCTATCCCGTTATGGCCCTTTCCCCGTTTATGTCACTGGATTATATTTCTCCCCTACTCCCCCTCAAGGTCCCCCATTAGTTTCCTGATTTCTAAGAATTTTCCAATTGAAACACCTATCTAAAGATTGAAAGCTAATATCTGGTCATGAGAGAGCTATATGACTGTCGTCTTTCTGGGTCTAGATTATGTCACTCAGGAAGATCATCTCCAGTTCAATCCATTTACTGAAAAAATCATAATTTTATTTTTCTTAAGAGTTGTATTAGCTGGGCATGGTGGCGCATGCATTTAATCCTAGCACTTTGGAGACAGAGGCAGGCGGATCTCTGTGAGTTCAAGGCCAGCTTGGTCTACAGAGTAAGCTCCAGGCCAGTTGGGACTAAAGGGAGACCCTGTCTCAAAAAAAAAATACCAAAAAAGAGTTGTATTATATTTCATTGTGTAGATGTACCATGCTTCCCTTATCCATTCATTAGTTGATAGACATCTAGGTTGCTTCCATTTTCTGAGTTTTGTGGAAAGGTCAGCAATGAACATGGATGAATAGATATGTCTATAGTATATGCCTGAGAATGTTATGGCTGGATCTTGTGGGAGATCTACCTTTGGCTTTTTAAATTATTTTTTTATTTATGTGTATGAGTGCATTGTCTGAATGTTTTTAAGTGCATCTGTGTTGTGCAATGTCAGTGGAGGTCAGAAGAGGATGTCAGATCCCCTGGAAATGGAATTATGGATGGTTGCTAGCTGCCTTGTGAGTACTGGGAATCAAACCCGGGTCCTCTGTAAGAGTAGTCAGTCAGTGCTCTTAACTGCTGAGCCGTCTCTCTAGCCCCTACTTTTACCTTTTGAAGAACTTTCACGCTGATTTCCATTAGGGTTATGCCAGTTACACTCCCATCGACAGTGAATCATTGTTTCCCATTTCCCCACACCCTCCCTGGAAATTGCCATCCTTAGTTCTTTGGATCTTAGCCATTCTGATAGGGATAAAGTGAAATCTCAAAGTAGTTTTAATTTGTGTTTTTCTGATGGTGAAATATGTTTAATATTTTTATTCTTGTTGTTTTGAGGCCAAGTCTCCCTGTGGCCACAGCTGGCCAGAAACATTCTATATAGATCAGGCTGGCCTCAGGCTTATAAAAATATGCCTGCTTCTGTCTCCCAAGTGCTAGGATTAAAGGCATTTGCCACTATGCCCAGAATGATGTTGAACATTAAAAAAAAAATTTCTCAGCCATTTATATTTTCTCATTGAGAACTATCTAGTTCTTTGCCCCAATTGGGTTGATTTTTTGGCTCAGTTTTTTATTGAATTTTTGAGATTTTCATACTATATATTTGATGTAAAATATTTGAGTTCTTTTTATAGTCTAAAAATCCTCTGTCAGAGATAAGTAATACTAAAGGCCTTTAAAAAATCGTATGGAAACATGTAGAAGCTTCTTTCCATATATACATATAGAATATAAAAAGTTTAATTGTAGTTAGCCTATAACAGAGGTTCACCAGCCTGAATAGACACCACAGACTAGTAAATGAATTAAAAGCCCAATTCTAGGCATGGATTACCCCTTTTGGAGTTATTGATCAGGGAATTCCCATAGACTTTCAAACAATACTGGCTACTGCGACTGATCCTGGCAGAACATGATGGTAAAACCTTAATGCTGAAGACACAATATACCTGAGATGTAGAACAAACAAGAAATCAAGCTAGTAATGACCTTGAAGCTTCACCTCTACTGGCATAGTACTAGAAGATGCTATGCATGTTACTGCCATAGAAAGGTAATCCTCAGCTGAAACCAAATGTGAAAACTGTGAACTATAATAACAACTGGTTTGGCAGTATATGACCACTGTGCAAGAGTGGCACAAATAGTATGGGAATAACTAACCACCTTCTGATTTTACTTAAGGCTGGTTTAATAAGGTAGGGTCCATACTTGACTCTGTAATCATGGTCAAGAACCTGTGGCTAGACAGCTCAAAGGCCACAGGGGAGAAACCAATACTATTATTCTGCTAACTAGACATAGTATTAAACTAATTCCTAATGTCTTAGTGTTATACCCATAGATCAGTGCATCTCTCAACACTTACCAGAGAAGGTTCTTCTTGTAGCAGATAGCAATTAACAAAGAGACTTAAAAACTGGTCAATGTATAGTGAATATGAGTGTGTAAAGTATTCAACTTTAAATAAGACATATATATTGCACCATTTTCTCCCAAGGCCAAAGAAGTGTTGGAAAGATTGAAAGAGCCAGAGGTGATAGATGAATAAAGAAAATGTGTCCTCTGAAAACCACAGAGTAGTTGCATACATGAACCCACAGCACTTATGACACCATACATAAGATCTGAGCAAACCTAAGCCACAAAGGGGCCCAGCATGGATGGGAGATGTGGGCAGGAAGCCTCAGACCAATTGGGGATGTGTTGATAATTAATAGGTGATGGGAAAAGTAGACTCAATTTTCCTGACTGGTATGATACTTAGTAGGTTGACCAAATTTTGAGGGATAGAACCACATCCAATAGTATTTACAAAACACAGATTAGACATGATATGCCTTCAAAAATGACAAGTAGTAATAGAGGACATGAAATGGGGAGGGCACTGTGGTGGGGGTGAGGAGAGAGGTCGGGGGTCTGTGTATGATCAAAATAGATTGTATGAAAATTTCAAATCAGTAAAAATATTTTTTAAAAGAAAATGAAGGGGCTGGAGAGAAGGCTCGTGCTTAAGACCACTGGATGCTCTTACAGAGGACCCTGATTCAATTCTCAGCACCCACATGGTGGCTAACAACCATGTGTAAACCCAGTTCCAGAGGAATCTAATGCCTTCTGACCTCTGTGGGCATTGCATAACACAGGTTCACTTACACACATTCAGGTAATAGACTCATATGCATAAAATAAAAATAATAGATAAAATATATAAAAAATGAAAAGACAGCCTACTAAAAAGGGACAATATTTCAAAATCATATATTTAATAAGAAATTTGTATGTGGAGTACATAAAGGATTCTTAAAACTCAATAATCAAAGATAAATATCTCAACTAAAATGGTTAAAACTTTGAATAGTTTTTTCTCAAAGGAAATGTATGATTAATAAGGACATGCGAAGATCATTAGTTATTAAAAATGTCTTCAACAGCCACAATGAAAGACAACTTTTTGTCCAATAGAATGGCTAGAATAAAAGAGGCAAGTAACAAGTATAGTTGAAGATGTGAAAGAGTTGGGGATTATTAGCCAGTTCATGGTGAGAATGTGAAATGATACAGTCACTTCAAAAGGTATTGTGATAATGCCTTAAAATTTTGAAGAGATGGGCTGGAGAGATGGCCTAGTGCTTAGGAGCACCGACTGCTCTTGCAGAGGACCTGGGTTTGATCCCCAGCACCCACATGTCGGCTGAGAACCATCTTTAACTCCAGTTCCAGGGGAATCCGACACCCTCTTCTGACCTCTGAGGCATTGCATGACATGGGTGCACAAACCATGCAGACAGTACATTCATACACATAAAAAATAAATAAATTTAAAAAAAGACATGCAAAAAATTTTTGAACAGATAGTGGAATTTTATTCAGCTGTGAAGAAAACTGTAATCATGACATTTGAAGGAAAATTAATGGGAATGGAAATAATTATGCTAAGTGAAATAAACTGGATATTTTCTTATATGTGGAACTTAGATTTCAATATGTATATATTTGTATCTATGTATATTTGTTGGTGTATGGGTATAAGTCATGAAACTAGAAAGGGGACCATGAGAGAAGAGATATCATGAGCTTTGCAGGTAAATGGATGGAACTAGAAGATACTATGTTGAGTGAAGTATCACAGTGCCAGAAAAACAAGGAATGGTATCCCTCATCTGTGGATACTAGCCCCAAGTACCTAGTTGTAAGGCAAACTAAGCAACGTTAATGCTAGGTTCCTTGTGATCTGAAAACAACTCTGCTCTTTTATTGTGAATCCCTTAACAGGTTCTAGAACTAAGCTACCATTTATTTTCAGACTTAGAGGCAGTTTTGGTATATTGGCGGAGGGTTTGTATGCACAAAATCAAAAGACTGAGGGGGGGAAGATCCTAGTTTGTCATAACATTGTGTCTAACCACAGTATCTATCTTATGGGAGGGCTTCTTAGTATTTCTTATACAAGGCTGCTTGAGCTTTTGTGAGAAGAGAGATCTTAAAGGAGGGTGATAAAGAAAAAAGAATACAAGAGGGTAGCAGAATACATGTAATGTGATAGTGGAATGATTACTGGGAGTGAAAGAGACCAGCAGGAAGGGGTTAGACAGGTTAGGGAGGAAATGCAAGATGAAGCTAGAAAAAGAAAGTATTTGTGAAAATGCCAAATGAAACTCATTTGTAGTTGCCAGCAAGTGGCTGAACGGGTAACGGCACTTGCTACCAAGCATGATGGATGACCTGGGTTTGATCTCCAGAACCCACATAAATGACTCACCTTGTTTTCTGACTTCCTCACATGTGCTGTGGGACATATCACGCTCCCCCATAAATAATAAATGACATAAAAATGAGCCTAATATTTTATGCTAATTAAAAACTGATAAAAATAAACGTGTAGTTTCTTAAAAAGTAAAACATAGAACTATTTCTAGGCAGCACCAAGTGATGGACATCTCTCTGGACAAGTGGCATAAGCACTGCAAGACTGGGGGCAAGAGAAAGTCCTGCCACAAGAAGCAGAAGTATGTGCTTGGACAGCCTGCTACTAACAGTAAGGCAGGCGCTCACTACATACACAGTGCCCAAGTCTAAGGAGGGAATAAGAAGTACTGTGCTGTGAGATTGGACGTGGGGAGCTTCTCCTGGAGCCCCGAGTGCTGTGCTTACAAAACAAAGATCGTTGATGTTGTGTACAATGAATCCAATAATGAGCTGTTCTGAACCAAGGCCTTGGTGAAGAACTGCATCGTGTGCTTATTGACAGCATTCCATACGACAGTGCTACAGTCTCAGTATGCACTGCCCCTGGGCTGAAAGAAGGGGGCCAGGCTGACTCCTGAGGAGGAAGAGATTTTAAACAGAAAAAAAAAATCAAAGAAAATTCAAAAGAAATATGATGAAAGGAAAAAGAATGATAAAATCAGCAGTCTCCTGGCGGAGTGGTTCCTGCAGCGCAAGCTTCTTGCCTGCATTACATCAAGACTGGGCCAGTGTGGTAGAGCGGATGGCTCTGCGCTAGAGAGCGAGGAGCTGGATGAATTTCTACCTGAGGAAGATGAGAGCAGGGAAAGGCAAGTGAGTCATCTCAGCGCATGTAATAATAGGGTTTATTCTGTGGGAAAAAAGTAAAACATAGACTTACTATCTAACCCAGCAATTCTACAATTAGGCAAACGACAGAAGGGAAAGGAAAGCTATAGTCATACAAAATCATGCACTTACATTTTTATTGCATTGTTATTCACAGTGGCTAGAAACCTTGAAAATAATTCACGTTTATCAACTGCTGAAATGATTTAAAAGTGTGCTGTATGTATAGAGCAGAATATTACTTATGTGTAGAAAAACATGACCCAGACTGTAACATAAAAACCTTGAAAACAGTATGCTAAATTAGAGAACTCTCTGTCTCTCTAATAAAACAAACGTGTTATATGATTGCGTTTTTCTGAAATAGTTTTTCTCAAGTTGATACAAACCAGTCATCTAGGAAGCAGGAACTTCAGCTGAAGCATTGCTCAAATCAGATTGGCCTGTGCTCATGTCTATGAGGTATTTTCTGAATTGCTAGTTGGAATGGGAGGGGCTCCCACCGTGGATGTTGTCATCCCTAGTATAAAAAAGTGCTGACAGGCGGATCTTTGTGAGTTCAAGGCCAGCCTGGTCTATGGAGTGAGTTCCAGGACAGCTGGGGCTACAGGGAGACCCTGTCTCGAAAAGACCAAAAAAAAAAAAAAAAAAAAAAAAAAAAGTTGCTGAGCAAACCAGGGGAGGTAAGGCAGTAACAGTATCCCCCATGGTCTTTGCTTCAGTTCCTGACTCTAGGTTCCTGTCTTGAGTTTTTGCCTCCATTTCTCTTGATGATGGAGTATATTGTAAGATAAAATAAATCCTTACCTCCCCAGCTTGCTGTTGGTCAGTGTTTTGTCACAGCCACAGGGAAGCAACCTAAACCAGAATTTAGTGCCTGGAGAGTGGGGTATTTCTGGGATGGACCTGATCATTGTGTTTTGGGAAGGATTTTGGAGCTTGGGCCCGGAAAAGCCATTGAGTTTTCAGATACTGAGCTGTTCTATGGTGGCTTGGAAGATAAAAATGCTTAAAATGCAGGACTGGCTTGTGAACTTTCAGATTGCATAGCTGTGGAAGTGGAGATGCCCGTCTTTTTGGAGCCTAGAATATTGTGAGCGAGTCCCAGGTAGTAGGTCCTGAGCTACCTTGATGTATTTTAGTTTTGCTTACATGTTCCTGGTTCTTCCTTTTGAAATAAGAAAGTCTTCAACTGTTTTTTACAGGACTCCATAGTTAGACTTTGGATTTTTAAAGAGACATTGAAATTTCATTTAAATATTTAAGACTTGGAGAATTTTAAGTGCTGTACTATGCTTTATATTGTGATATTAATGTGAGAATTTTCAGACAAGAAATAAAAAGGGTGTGGCTTATAGCAAGGTATTTTTGAGTCAAGCTGATAAGGGTTTGTGCTGGTTAGATTTTGTCCACTCGACACAAATCAGATTCACCTGGGAAGATCTGAAAACAACTGTGCTCTTGTATTGAGAACCCCTAGACAGGTTCTAGAATTAACCTGCCACTTATTTCAGACTTTGTATTTTTGGTATATGGATGGTGGGTATGTATGCATATTTTAGAGTAATATAAAATCAAAACAGAAAAATGCAAATCAAGAAATATGATATGGAAATAACATCCAGTTTGTTTTCAAATGACATAATTTTAGTATAGGTGTGATGTATCACACTGGTGTAACTTAGCCTTTCTGGTTGCTTAACGACCATACCAATTTGGCTGAGGGACCGAAGGGATAACTTTGTACCTTGCCCTCAGAGGTCAACTAATTCCCAGGGGACTATGCATGGGGCCATCTCTTGAAATGTCCTGCAAATGTGAGTCACCTGTCTTCCTGTGTAGGGACGTATTGGTGATCCAGTAATGGGACTTCAGCCAGTGTCCTATCTATAAAGAGGAAAGTCTGCTCACGCTTCAAAAAGGTAAGCCTGATCTAGTAAGACTTGACTTTGTCTTTGAGTGGATGGAACGGGTGATTGAAAAGCGAAAGAGAGCGAGGAGGGGCTCCCCCCCCCCCCCCAAAAAATGGAGGGCAAGTGTTGGACTAACCAGGCTGTGTCATGGAGGCCAGTACAAGAAAATCAAGACAGGACATGGTACTTACTGGACCTCATTTCAAGTTACCATGGGAAGAGAAAGACCCCATGTGGAGCAACAGAGGGCAGGATTGATGGGTGTTTGGGCTTTCCAAAGAGGAGCCTTCCAAACACTTCCTTAAGGAAAACAGACTCTTTTTAGCCAAAAAAAGAAAAGAAAAGAAAACCGAATCATCCAAGTCAGGTGATATGGGGTGTAGATATATATATATGTTGGCGAGAACAACAACAACAAAAGAACTGGGAAAAAAATGACCGAAACAGTGAAGTTCTCCCCAAAACAATAAGCCTCTGCTTTGAAAAAAAACTGTGGAAAGACTCAGAAAAAGATGCAAGACATATATGTCAGAGTGCATGAACTCAGGTGGGGTGGGGGCATGGAAAGGGAAAGGACTCTAAATTGTGAAATGATGTATGAAAAAGTTTAATAACAATAAAATTGTTAAAAAATAAATATTTTTAAAAGAAAAAAATTGACTGTGATGTGGAAATGTTAGTCAAATAAGCACATTCCTCCTTAAGAAGGTTTTGGTTCTGGCATTTCCCACAACGGCCAGAAACAAACTAGGGTAGCTCTAGATACCAGAAATGGATCTGTGGGAGTTCGTGTCTGCCCTGCTGGGCTTTGATAGTGCAATGGACCTATCTTTTTCTGCTGTTCTTCCCTTTTGCAATGGGAATGTTGACTCTGTGCCATTGTACGTTGGAAGTATGTAGTTTATTTATTGATTTTTTTGTAAGGGCTCATTATTAAGAAGGTAGCTTAAGTCTCAAAAGAGATTTTGAATTTTTTGGGAGAGTTAACATTTTAATTTTTCTCATTAGTACATAAATTTTGCACACTTTACTCTTGTCAATTTGGATTTTAAAAGCAGTTGCTTGCCAGCCCATCTACACTTACAATATATACTTCTTCATTTAAAAAATTATCTTTATACACAGATACATAGCTATCTGGTTTTAAATTCTTGACTTAAAATGCTTCAAAAGTCCAAGTAAATAAAATGTGTCATATTCTTCCAAATGTCCATGTTTTAGATGAGAATGTATAGTTGAGAAAGTAACATAGATATAGGGGATGGGAATAAAAATTATCATTTTAGGAAAGAATCACAAAATTTATATATAGAACAAAGATTTTTTTGAGATAGACTCACTAGGTATCCCAGGGCAGCCTGGAACTTGTGATCCTCTGTTTTAGCTTCTCAAGACTGGGATTACAGGTATGTGCCATACTCTTGACCTCAAGGATTTAAAAAAAATCTCATAAGTTATTTTGAACATAAATTTTGTCTTAAAGTACAAAGTATTCCAGACCTACTAGTAATCATTAATGTTTATGTCTCCAAGTATTTCATTACTTTAGCTAATGTACTTTAAAATTAAATTTCAAAATACTAATCTGACTTCTGATAGAGGCAGCTGAGCCAAGTATCCAGCAGTATCCAACCAGCAGGACAGACGGGGAGTCTGCTGCTTCTCTGGTATAAAATTCCATAAAAGGTTAGGTTATATCTTTCTGAGAGATGCAGAGAAATGGTCCATAAAAAAGAGGGCAAAGTGGCACAGGCAATCATCTGTAAGGGGCCCACAGCAAATAGCTGAGGGTGTGTGGGGGTTCTGGTAGGTGCAGAAGATGGAGGGTTTTCTTAAACTATTGGGAGCTTGTTCCCACATTCCATAGAGCTATTAAGAAGCATATGAAATTCATTTTTGAACAGTGTTTTGACTGTTTAACTTTGGGGACTTTTGAAGGTGGAATGAATGCAAGACTCCACCGTCAGCACCAGCTACACCTCACCTGCCTGGAAATACTGTGCAGCAGAGGCAGCCATGTGCCTGTATATCCCA
The DNA here is from genome assembly GCA_009823505.1 of Rhizomys pruinosus. Lineage (NCBI taxonomy): Eukaryota > Metazoa > Chordata > Mammalia > Rodentia > Spalacidae > Rhizomys > Rhizomys pruinosus. The sequence continues at coordinate 1,080,631 of VZQC01014342.1, read as the reverse complement.
AATCTAATTGGCTATTGGCTCTCCCCTTGGAGAAATAACCCATGGCTGATGCCACAAGCTTACATCCTCTACAGGTTAGGAGATGTTATAAGCCACAGTAAGACCCTGTCATATTTAACGGGGGAAAATTGTAATTCATGGATTAACATATCCAAACATGTGTCTATGCTAAAGTAACCTACCATAACTATTAGTGCTGCTTAAATACCTATATATCTAATTGCTTGTTCTTCATTAGTAGGATCGAAAGGTTATTCCTGGACAAACTGTCAGCCCATGAAAGGAAACAGCCAGAATTGACCAGAGTCCAAGTCAACAGCTCCAGAGAGAGTGGACTGTTTTACCTCTCATCCACCTGTGCCCCTTTTCTAAGCCTAGGGAACAACCTGCGGAAGAGGGGGCGTGGTAGAATGTAAGGGCTGCGATTGGGGTGAATGGTGAAACTACAGCAATGTAGTCTGGACACTCATTTGATCAACTTGATTGAACAAACAACCTGTCACCCCCCACTGGATGGTGGGGCTGTAGGTGTTTGGGCACAACAGCCTGCAGATAGGTTTTGCATGAAGGATGCTTGTACTCATGGATTATCACTTATAGCTAAAAATGAAAAAAAATTGAGAGAAAATGCAGGACAGTATTTGGCAGAATGCATGTCTGGGAATGGGTGGGGGTGGGGGGGGAGGGAAAGGGAAATAAGCCTGAACTGAATTGGAAAAATGTATGAAATGCACAAAGCATCAATAAAAACTAATTAAAAAAAAAAAAAAAAGAAAGTGAAATGTCACCAGGCTTGATATCGCATGCCTTTAATCCTGGAATTCAGGAGGTAGGGGCAGGTGGATGTCTGTGAGTTTGAGACCAGATAGGTCTACATAGTGAGTTCCAGGCTTGCCATAGCTAGAAAGCATGGAAAAAGTGTGAAATGCCCCCTGGATGATGAAACTGTTTGGGGAAGACTGTGGAAGCTTTGTGAGTTGGAGCCATGCTGGAGGAAGTGGACCACGGGGGTTTTGAGGTTTGGGTGCCCCTCCTAACTTCCTGTTCACTCTGTGCTCCCTGATGCAGATACAATGTAACCAGCTTCCTCACAGTTATGCTGCCATTCCTCCCTTCCACCCCTTTTTTTCTTTTTAAAAAAATTTTTTAAAGGAAGACGGGTTTATTTCGGGCATGCGGGACACAGGCCCCTTCTTAACATGCAAGCCAAATTAAGCCTTTCCTTCCTTTCTTAAGTTGCTTCATGCCACAGCAATGAGAAAAGTCACTAATAGCGTATCCTTCTAACTTTTCTCCCATACTTAAGTGGGAGTGTCTCTGCTTCCCACCACTACAGGAGCTAAATGGTCTGTGGAGTTAGCTTTGGAATCATGAGTTTATAAAAGCCCCCACTTTCATCACTTAATATTCTTTGGTCCTTCCATAAACCTGCAGTGCACATGGGTGCTTCCATCTCAGTGACGTTTTCCCTTATTATATGAAAGTCTTATTGTCTTCTTTCCCAAAGGAGAAATACAAGCAAGTACATTAAGATGCATAGCAGGTTTTGAAGAAACTTGATTTTAGGATAAATTACATGCTATATGCAGTTGGAAGCCTATAAAATGGCTATGTGGCTAATCTCACTTTTATTATCAAAGTATCATTGTTTTATGTTGTTATTTTAGATCAAATAATAGGCAATGAAGCCACACCCTCCAAATTGTATGTTTACATTTTTATTGAGCATTTGGGTATTGTTAATTCTGCCTCTTGACTGAAGCCAGAAATACTGGGAAGTACATAGAATCCTGTTCTCCTAAGAGAGGCACAGTTAAATATAGTTGAAGAGTGTGTACAATGTGTCTTCCTTTATCTGTGCATAATCTCTCAGTGGATAAATCAGTTTAACATTAATTAAAATGATGTGGGTGCTGCAAACACAGGTCCTCTATTAGATCAGTAAGTGCTCTTCACAGCTGAGCTATTGAGCCAGTGCCTCCCCCCAGGACTGGTTTTTATAGTCAGTCTGCCATAAACTGGCCAGATCTTACCTACTTGAACCTGCCTCATTTTTCTTCCTAGAGAGATCCTCTGCTTCGGTCTTGTGGCTTCTTGCTCACTCCATGTTTACTCTCCCTTCACTTAACTCCTTCACTTAACTCCTGTGGCATTTACCGTGTCTGATGAGGGTTCTCAATAAAGCTGTTGAAATACTAATTGTGGATTTGTTTTAATTTGTTGAAAATAATTAAAATATGTTAAGGAGGGAATACATTTATTCTCTCAATATACTTCAGTGAGTTATAGTCAAGAGAAACATAGCCAAATCAATTAATCCTCTGATAGATACCCATTTAATTAGTTGTATTCAGATGGGTATTATTTGAGGTATGGAGAAAGGGGGTTGTATTATTAGAATCTTAGATACTCTCATAAGATATTGTTACTCAGTAAGTATTTATTGAGGACATACTATAATCCAAGAATAGGTAATGTTACTCGTTTTATGTATCATAGAGGCAAACAAGGTTGAGGACTGCTAGATTACATAATTTAGTACCTTATTATATATTATATATTGTCTGATATTTGTCTTTAATTTGGGGGGGTAACCCTTTATATTTCCAGACACATTTGAAGCTTTGTGGACAGTGAGGTCTTCTTCAATCCTCTGTAGCAACTAGTATCAAAATTGATTAAAAGTATTAATAATCAATGGTATTGGGGAAATTGTAGTGCACCTGAGTTTCCAGAGAAGCTAATACTTATATCCATCCACTTGAAGTGATTAAGTTGGCATCACCCCAGGCTTTGCTTATTCTTTACTCTCCATCTGAAATTACATTAAAGAATGAAAGAATTGTTAGTCTAAATAGTCTAGGGATTTTCAGCACTTCTTTTTATGTATTTAAATTTTGATAGTTAAAGAATTTGGAAGGTATATTTAGAAAGTATAATGGATGTGTAGGTAAGATGGAATTTTAATAATAAGTATATAACCTTCTATTAATTCAAATTAGAATGTAAAATAGAATCAGAGAATATTAGAACTTGAGGAGACTTTAATAACTGTCTAGTTTAAGCCACTTATTTTCAGATAAGGAAATTGAAGTCCAGTCAGAATAAGGACTTGTTCAAGGTCACACCATGTGAGGATAAAGTGAGTTTTCTCAGTCACCTGGATGCACATGGACTGCTCCAATACCCTGGTGTTATTTGTTAAGAATGTAAGAAATTTGGCAAGTTGAATAAATGCATTCCTATTACCTGGGAAATAACCTGTGAAATGGCAAATCTCACATTCTCATTGACAAGGTAAATTATAAGTGGCTTAAGGAAATTGTTAACAAATTTTCTGGTTAAATGATACAAAATGAAGAAAGTTAATAAATAATTCTGAAATGATTGCTGTAGTGCTAGTCTCCTGAAGAGGACAAAGGGATAGTGTGGCCCACACTTCTTAGTGACCCTTAATTATGAACTTTTTCCTAATCATCTCACAAGGTTTAGGAATATGTGAAGAAGGAAGTGTCCTAAAAAAACATACATTTCCTACCCTACAAAGGTAAAAGTTTATTAATACTTTTATTTTAGCTTAAGAAAGGTTTGTTTCATGAATAATAGCATTTAATCAAACCACACACTGCAAGGCTTATAGAAATAACTTTAATGAAATATGTAGCTTATAATATCAGACGTGACAAAGATTTGAATTTATTTGCTGTGGCAACTTGTGTTTTTTTGGCTTTGTATGTTCCAACAGGTCAAAAGGTCACCAACTTAATGGCTGAGAAAGAAAAGATACAGCTTTGCATTGTGTAGGATGTACCAGGAAGTGCCAGCAGAAAGGTTGGCCCATCTGAACATTGAAAGGAAGACCCCTCAGACTGCTACAGACATCAAACCCCTCTGTGTATCCTACTTGTAACGACTATTTATAATGAGTCCTAACGAAACTTACCTTCTAGGTGCCACAAAGGTTTTAATACGAGAGACTTTCTTATCTCCCCTCCATAGAACAAGGAGAAATATGATGATGATGAGGTTGTTCTCTAACTGTAAATTGGAGCCAATTGTTACAGAGGTAATCTCTTATAAAACTGGTAAAACTGCCTTCTTTAATTGACTAATAGACATAGGAACTGTGAAAAGGATTATTCTCTATTCAGAACCAAATATAATACTACAGTCTCCTTAAGCTATGCACTTAAGCAAAATATATTAATACAGGAGAGCTCTGATATCAGCAATGGATTATTCTACCAAGGAGATGTTCACCAGGGGATCCAACCCCCCACAAAAGGTAAAGGCTTCTTGCCTGTAAACTGGAATACCTGCAAGAAGAGAGGCAATAAGGCCCTGCTGTGGAAGACCTGACATTAACATGGGAAAGATGTACTGAGACCGCACTTGCAAGTGTACAGTTGGTCTCTGGAATACCAGAGAGTGTTACCAAAGGCCACTAAACCAATAAAGCAAATATAGGTCTCCTTGAGTCAAGCAAGACTCCTCCATCAGCACCAGCTACACCTCACCTGCCTGGAAATACTGTGCACCAGTGGCAGCCATATGTCTGTATATCCCAAATCTAATTGGCTATTAGCTCTCTCCTTGGAGGAATAACCCAAGGCTGATGCCACAAGCTTACATCCTCTAGTGGTTAGGAGATGTTATAAGCCACAGTAAGACTCTGTCATATTTTACAGAAAAAACATAATTCATGGATTAATATACCATCCAAACATCTGTGTCTATACCAAAGTAACCTACCATAACAATTAGTACTGTTTAAATACCTATATATCTAATTGCTGTGCTTCATTAGTAGGATTGAAGGGTTATTCCTGGACAAACTGTCAGCCCATGAAAGGAAACAGCCAGAATTGACCAGAGTCCAAGACAACAGCTCCAGAGAAATTAGACTGTTTTGCTTCTCATCCACCTGTGCCCCTTTTCTAAGCCTAGGGAACAACCTGCAGAAGAGGGGCATGGTAGAATGTAAGGGCTGTGATTGGGGTGAATGGTGAAACTACAGCAATATAGACTGGACACTTATTTGATCAACTTGATTGAACATACAAGCACCCCCAGCTGGATGGTAGGACCCTTGGGCTGTGTGGGTTTGGACACAACTGATTGCAAATTGGTTTTACATGAAGGATGCTTATACTCATAAATTATTACTTATTGTTAAAAAATGAAAAAAATAAAGAAGTAATAGAAAAAAAAATAAATGTAAGCCAGGTGTGGTAGCATATGTCTTTAATCCTAGCACTTGGGAGGCAGAGGCTGGTGTATCTCTGTGAGTGCAAGGCCAGCCTGGTCTAGAGTGAGCTCCAGGCTAGCTGGGACTAAAGGGAGACCCCGTCTCAAAAATACCAAAAAAATGTATAGTAATACTATTAAAGGTAAAGAACATATAGCATTCGTATGGTGTTTTGGATATGTCTGTTTCAACACTTTCTTTTTTAGTAGTAATTTTATTGAATTTTTGTATATTTCATACATCACTTCTCAGTCTTAATCACCTTTATGACCCCTTCTCCATTGGCCCCCTCCCACAGCACCCCCTGGATTTCCTACATTCTGTCATTTGTTTTAGGGTCTATTGTGCCAAATTACTGTCCCTGGCCATTCTTCAGTGCCAGTTCATCCTCTGAGCTCTAGTCAGCCTATCCCGAGTCCATTGCTTGAAGAAGGCCAGTTCTTCCTCACCCAGCTGGAATCAGCTTCCAATATTTCTTCTGCTAAGATTGGGCTTTGCTATCCATTTCTGTAGTGCTATGCTGGGTTTTTGTCTGGTTGAGCTTGCATGGGTGTTGTGCATGCTGACACCCAATGCCGTAGGTTCATAAGAATAGGGTCTGAGGAGCATGTAGGATTCATTTCCATCTGGTCTTGCATCACCTCCCTGGCTCTTACAATTTCTTTGCCCCCTCTTCCACAATGTTCCCTGAGCCCTGGGTGAGTGAAGCTGAAGCTGAATATAGGCGATGTGTCTATGGAGCCACTGTCTGTAGCCTCCTAATCTTCATGGTTTGGCCATTCAAGCCATTTTGAGTTCCTGGGCTCCTGTTGCATGGGGGAACTTCCTTAACTTGAGTTAAGCGGTTAATTAATGCCTTCTTGGCACCTTGTTCTATGTGGCCCGAGCCTTAGGTGTAGAGGTTGCACTGTAGATGTGTCACTTAGGCATGGGCATTTCACAGACTATTCTTCATCTGGTGCAAAAGAAGCTTTTATTATTTCTTAATTTGAATTTTATTTATATTTTTTTTTATTTGTGTACATTTGTGTGTAGGGTGTTTTGGGTTATATGTTTGTATATGTGTGTGTGTATGTGTGTGTGCATGCATGTGGATGTAGGTGCATACGATATGGCATTTAGAAGTCAGAAGACAGCTTGTAAGAGTCATTTCTCTCCTTTCATGAAGAATTAAAACATGGTTGAATTGTTGATACTGCAGCATGTGGAGCTTTCTTTACCACTGTACCACCTTACCCTCTGTCCCCTTTTCTTTTAAGAAGAGTCAGGGTTGTGCTTCAGGCTGGTTTCAAGTTTTATTCTCCCATCTCGGCATCATCACTGCTAGGATCACAGAAAGGCATGCAGCAGCACCTTTGGATTACAGGAAGGCATGCAGCAGCACATTTGGATTACAGGAAGGCATGCAGCAGCACATTTGGATTACAGGAAGGCATGCAGAAACACATTTGGTGTCAGTTCATGATTTTTTATATCATTCCTCCCAAATTTCAGCAGAGATATTTTCTGTCTTCATTATCTTTTAAAAACATGTTTTTTTTTTTTTTTTTTTTTTTTTTTTTTTGGTAGTTTTGAGAAAGGGGCCTCCCTTTTATGTCCCAGCTAGCCTGGAGCTTGCTCTGTAGACCAGGCCAGCCTTGAACTCACAGAGATCCGCCGGTCTCTGCCTCCCAAGTGCTGGGATTAAAGGCATGCACCACCACATCCAGATTAAAAACATGTTTTATTTATTATTTTTATTTTACGTGTATGTAGGTAGGTACACCTGTGTCACAAAGTGGCCACAGGGGTCAGAAGAGGCTTTCAGATCCCTTGGAACTGGAGTTATCTATGTTTTTTAGTCAGCATGACCGTGCTGAGAATCAAACCCGGGTCCTTTGCAGGAGCAGCTCTGAGCTGCTGAGCCATCTCTCCAGCCCCTCATCATCATTGTCTTGTTGATAACAATGTATCTTCTTTATTTTAGTGTATATCCCACATTTAGGCCATTCTACAATTTTACTTAACCAGTGTTTACTGAAGAGCAGCTTTTAGTATAAAGTAAACTAGGTTATCCTTATTTTTCTCTTTTTTGTATTTTTTTATGTATTTTTTGAGAATTTTATACATGAGCACATAGCATTTACACATCATTTCCATGACTCCCTCTCTGCCCTCCAATTTCTCCCATGTCCTTCACCCAACTCCTCAAATTCATGACCTCTTCTTCTATAATTATTATTGTTTTATATATTTTTTCATAGGGAAATATATTATTTTCTAAGTTCACTTAAAATACATATATTATAGGGCTAAAGCGATGGCTCAGCAGTTAAGAGCACTGCTTGCTCTTACAGAGGACCTGGGTTGGGTCCACAAAGCTGCTGACAACCATCTGGAACTTCAGTTCCAGAGGACTTGATGCTCTCCCTCTTCTGACCTGTACAGGCATTGCACACATGTGGTACACATACATGTATGAAGGCAAACACTCATATGCATATGGGTTTGCACCATGCTTATGCATGCTGTCATATGCACTGTGAGTTCATATGCTCAGTTACATTGTGTTCTTCAGACAACACATTTTCCTCATATTCATCTACCCTCTCTGGCTCTTCAACTGTTTTTCCCCTTCTTCCACTATGATTCCTGTGCCTTGGGAGGAGAACATACAATACAGGTCCCAATTACGGCTGAGCATTATTTTAAAGAAGGTTTTAAAATAATGTATTTCTCTATGTCTTTTCAAACAGTAGTGTTAACTTTTCTTCCTCCCTCTTCCTCTTTATGACCTTCCCTCACCTAAGAATCCAGTCTGGTTTTTCTCTTCTCCCTTCATAGCACCTATGTCTCCCACTATTTTCATTCTTTTTAGCTAACTAAGGCGATATTATACACAGGAGTCATATCAATTAATAGAAAATCTGATTTGAGCAGAGTCTCCCAATGAGGTGCCTATGCTCATCGCAGAACCTTGCAGAGCTTTAGAGGGACTCTGGACAACAACCATTGCAGTATTTCCTTGTTTATGCCCGCCTTCCCCCCACCAGAGCTCATGGATTCTGTCATACATGTTAAGTCCTGTCTTGCATCTTTTTCTCAGTCTTTTATAACCTTTTCAATGCAGAAATTTACTGTTTTGGTCAGTTCTTTGAATAGGTTTTTCTCTCTCTTTTTTCATTCCCTTTGATTTTATATTATTCCAAAATATGCATATATACACTCCACACATAAATTAAAATTACAAAATCTGAAAATAAACTATAGGTTAATTCCAAAACATATTTAGAGATTCACATTTTTTTGCTCTTTTTGAGACAGGATCTTCCTGTAGCCCCAGCTGTCCTGGAATTCCCTCTGTAGACCAGGCTGGCCTTGAACTCACAAAGATCCGCCTGCCTCTGCCTCCCAAGTGCTAGGATTAAAGGCATGCGCTACCACGCCTGGCTGATATCATCTTTCTTTACCGCTGCATAGAACTCCATTGTGTAGATGTACCACATTTTCTCTATCCACTTGTTGGTTGAAGGACACTTGGGGTGGTTCCAGCTCTTCACTATTGTGAAGAGAGCTGCAATAAACATGGCTGTACATGTATCTTTGCAGTAGGATGAGTCTTGTGGGTATATGTCCAGAAGTGGTATGGCTGGGTCAGGTAGTAGGCTCATTTTCAGTCTTTTAAGGGTTCTCCACACTGCTTTCTATAATGGTTGTATGAGTTTGCATTCCCACCAGCAGTAGATGAGTGTTCCCCTTTCCCCACAACCTCTCCAGCATTTGGTATCATTTGTTTTCTTGATACTAGACAGCCTTATCAGAGTGAGATGATATCTTAAAGTGGGTTTGATTTGCATTTCCTTAATTATTAGCGATGTTGAACACTTTTTAAGATGTTTCTCAGCCATCTCTATTTCCTCACTTGTGAAGTCTCTGTTCAGCTCTTTTACTCTATCTTTTGAGTGGGTCATTTGTTTTCTTACTTGTTTGCTTTTTGAGTAGTTTATATATTCTGGAATTTAATGCTCTGTCAGATGTATCAGAAGTGAAGGTTTCCTCCCACTCTGTGGGTTTTCTCTTCAATTCCCTGATTGTTTCTTTTGCTGTACAGAAGCTTTTGAGTTTTATAAGGTCCCATTTGTCAATTGTCGACATTGTTTCCTGTGCAGCTTCTGTCTGATTTAGAAAGACTTTTCCTAAGGCTATGTCTTGTAGGTTGCTGCCAAATTTTTCTTCTATCACCTTCAGAGTTTTGGGGTTCATATTGAGGTCTTTGATCCATTTGGAGTTGATTTTTGTACAGAGTGAGAGGTAGGGGTTTAATTTTATTCTTCTACAAGTGGTGATCCAGTTTTCCAACACCATTTGTTGAAGATGCTGTCTTTCCTCCATTGAGTCTTTTTGGCCCCCTTGTCAAATATGAGGTAGCTGAAATTGTATGTGCTCAAGTTTGGATCTTCAGTTTTGTTCCATTGGTCTATGGAACAAAATTTCAGTTTTCATTGGTTTATGTTTTCATGCCAATACCAGTCTGTTTTTATGACTATAGCCCTATAGTATAGCTTAAATTCTGGCATAGAGATCCCCCCATATTGCTCTTTTCACTCAGGGTTCCTTTGGCTGTTTGGGGCCTTTTGTTTGTCCATGTGAATTTAAGTATTTTTTTTCCCAAGCATGTGAAGAAAGTCTTGGGAATTTTAATTGGGATTGCATTAAATCTATATATTAATTTGGGTAGAATGGACATTTTTACTGTATTAATTTTTCCAATCCATGAGTATGGGAAGTCTTTCCATCTTCTGATTTCATTTTCAATCTCCTTCTTCAGGGGGTTATAATTTTTGTTGTAGAGATCTTTGGTTTATTTGGTTAGGTTTGTTCCTAGGTATTTTATTGTTTTTGAGGCTATTGTGATTGGGAAGGTCTCCTTGTATTCCTTCTTTAGTTGCTTGTTGCTGGTGTAAAGAAAGGCTACTGATTTTTCTAGGTTAATTTTGTATCCCAACACTTTACTGAAACTCCTAATCATTTCTAGGAATTTTCTGGTTGAGTTTTTAGCCTCCCTTAGGTAAACTATCATATCATCTGCAATGAGGGATAGTTTGACTTACTCTTTTCCAATTAGTACTCCTTTAATTTCCTTTTCTTGCCTTATTGCCCTAGCAAGTGTTTCAAGCACCATATTGAAGAGGAGTGGTGACAGGGACAGCCTTGCCAAGTTCCTACCATTAAGGGGGAAATCCTTCTAAATTTTCTCCATTTAGGATGATGTTGGCTGTGGGTTTCTTGTATATGGCTTTGATTATGTAGTGGAATGATCCCTCCAGTCCAATTCCCTCTAGGACTTTAAGCATGAAGGGGTGTTGGATTTTGTTGAAGGCCTTCTCTGCATCAATTGAGATGATCATGTGGTTTTTGTCTTTCAGTCCATTTATGTGTTTTATGATATTAATTGATTTTTGTATGTTGAACCATCCCTGCATCTCTGGTATGAATCCTACTTGATCATGATGGATGATCTTTTTGATGTGGGTCTGTATGCGATCTGCAAGTATTTTGTTGAAAAATTTTGCATCTATGTTCATTAATGAGATGGGTCTATAGCTTTCTTTCCTGCTTGTATCTTTGCCTGGTTTTGGTATTAGGGTGATGCTGGCTTCATAGAAGGAGTTTGTGAGAATTCCCTCCGTTTGTATCCTTCTGAACAGTTTGAGTAGCAGTGGTTGTAGGACCTCTTTAAATGTTTTATAGAATTCTGCCGTGAATCCATCTGGACTAGGGCTTTTTTTAGTTGGGAGGTTTTTAATTACATCTCCAATTTCCTCAAATATTATGGGTTTGTTTAAGCTGTCAATCTCTTCTTGGTTTAGGTTTGGTGATTCCCAGGCTATTTCAAATGTTCATCCATTTTGCTTAGGTTTTCAAATTTAGTAGAGTATAGGTTTTTGAAGTATTCCCATATGATTGCCCAGATCTTTTCACTGTCTGTTGTGATGTTTCCCCTTTCATCATGAATTCTATTGATTTGGAGTTGCTCTTTCTTTCTTTTGGTTAACTGGGCTAGAGGTCTGTCTATCTTGTTTATTCTCTCCAAGAATCAACTTTTGGATTCACTGATTTTTTTTTTTTTGGTATTGTTTTCTTTGGGTTCATTTGTTGTTGTCTTTCGAGTGTTTTTAGCTGCAGAGTTAACCCATTTATTTGCGGTCTTTCTGTTTTTCTTTTTTTTTTTTTTAATGTAGGCACCCAGGGCTATAAACTCCCTCTTAGGACTGCTTTTAAGGTGCCCTATAGGTTTTGTTGTGTTGTACTGTCATTGTTGTTTAGTTCCAGGAATGCTTTTATTTCTTTCTATATTTCTTCCTTGACCCATTTCTTATTTAGGAGTGTGCTGTTTAGTCTCCATGTGTTCGTGTAGGTAACAGGGCTTATCCTGGCGTTGATATTGAGCTTTATTGCACTGTGGTCTGATAGAATGCATGGAATTATTTCAAATTTTTGTATTTGTTGAGGTTTTATTCTGTGTCCCAGTATGTGGTCAATTTTGGAGAATGTTCCTTGAGTAGAAAGTGTATTCTCTGGTGCTTGGGTGAAATATTTGGTAGATGTCTGTGAGGTCCATCTGCTGAATTATATTGTTCAGTTCAGATGTTTCTCTATTCCTTGTCCGGGTGATCTGTGCAAGAAGCTCAGTGGGGTATTGAAGTCCCCTACTATGAGTGTGCTCGGGTTAATCTGCACCTTGAGGTCCTGTAGATTTGTGTTTATAAAGATTGGTGCACCAGAGTTTGGTGTGTATATATTCATGATTGTGAAGTCTTCATGGTTAATTTTCCCTTTAATAAGGAGGTAATGGCCCTCTTTGTCTCTTCTGATTACTTCTACTTTGAAGTCTTTTTGTCTGATATTAAAATAGAAACCCATGGTTTCTTTTTGGTACCATTTGCTTGGAATATTTTTTTCCATCCTTTCACTTTCAGTTAGCACCTATTCTTGACGGTGAGATGGGTTTCTTGTAGACAGCATATAGATGGATTCTATTTCCTAATCAATTCTCCCAGTCTATGCCTTTTGATTGGGGAGTTTAGTCCATTAATATTTAAGGTTATAATTGAGAGATGTGTGTTGCTTCCCTTCCCCTTATCATCCATTTGCATTTTTGGTCTAGGTTTCTACTTTTGCAGTTATGCTTTTATTAATTTCTCTTTCAAGGTGCCTGGGGATAGCTGCTCCTCTCCTCTGCCCTTTGAATTGCTTCAAATATTCTCTGAAGGTTTGGTTTTCTGGACATGTATTCTTTCATCTTGTTTATGTCATGGAAGATTTTTCTCTTTCCTTCAACTAGAATTGACATTTTTGCTGGGTATAGTAACCTGGGTTGGCATTTTTAGTCTTTTATCACTGGGAATGCTTTTTTCCACTTTCTTCTTGCTTTCATAGTTTGCACTGATAAGTCAGCTGTAATTCTGATAGGTTTCCCCTTATAGTTCACTTGTTTTTCTCTTGTGGCTTTAAGGATTTTGTCTTTGTTTTAGGTGTCTAGCATTTTAACTATGATGTGGTGTGGTTCTTTTCTGATCTTGTCTGTTTGGTGTTCTATGTACTTCTTGTATTTGTATTGGTTTGTCTTTTTTTAGTTTGGGAAAATTTTCATCTATTATTCTGTTGAAGATCTGATCAATACCATTCTCTTGGGATTCTTCTCCTTCCTTTATCTTTATGATGTGGAGGTTTGATCTTTTCATAGTGTCCCACATTTCCTGGTTGTTCCATTCTTGTGTATTTTTAAATTGTTCATAGGCTTTATTTGAGCTTTTTAGTTGTTCCGTGTTATCTTCCAGGTCTGATATTCTTTTCTGCTTCCTCCATTCTACTTCTGAGGCTTTTTGCCATTCTTTCCTCTTGATTAGATGAGTGTTCAATTTCCTTTTTTTAATTTGTCTTGTGTTTTCTTTACTATTTCCACTTCCTTTTGGAGCTTCTCAATCTTTTCTTGTAGCTCCTTGCTTCGTGAGTTGATTTCCTTTTACATTTCAGCATGAGATCTTTTCAGTGTTTCCACTTCCTTCTGGCATTTGTGATTTTCTCCTTCTAATTATTTCTGGAGTTTGTCATTTTCTCCTTTTACTTTATTTTTTTTAATTTTATTTATTTTTGTATGTGTATGAATGTACTGTCTGCATGCAGGTCTGTGCACTGGTGTCGTGCAATGCCGCAGAGGTCAGAGGAGGGTCTCAGATTCCCCTGGAACTGGAGTTCTCCTGGAATTGGAGATACAGATGGTTTTTAGCCACCATGTGGGTGCTGGGGATCGAACCCAGGTTCTCTGCAAGAGCACTGGTGCTATTAACCGCTAGGCTATCTCTCCAGCCCCCTGTCATTTTCTCCTTTTAGTTCTTTCTGAAGATTGTCATTCTTTCTCTCTAGGTCTTTTATGAGTTTTTCATTCTCCCCCCCCCCTTAGTTCCATGGTTTCTTTGAATATATCTGTGATTGTTTTACAATCTGTGTCCTGTGCTACCTCCAGGGAGGTCCCATTGTGGGAATCCTCCATAGGTTCAGTAGACTTTAGTGTGGAATTATTTTGCACTTTTCCCATATTGGTCTTTCTTTGTGCTCTTGGCATGTGAGTTTCCTTTTGCCTATATTCTGATGCGAATCCCAAATGCCTCTTCACCATGTTGAAGGATCACTTTGCCTCATTCCTTCACTTTATTTATGGAGTGGTTATTTGTCTAGATTTCAGGCTTTCAATTTTGGTTATATATTTCTATTCTGCAAGAACTGGGTAAGTGACAGATGTTATGACACCCTCTGAGCCCTGTGCTCCCTCTGTTGCTGCCAACCAGTTCCTCTAGGTTGGTTGTAGGGCTTACTGAACACTCCCTCTGGAATTCCAGTTGCTGGGGTGGAGGACTGCCTGCTTAGCCCGCCTGATACCCTGCAGCTGAGCTGGTCTGGCCCAAGTCACCCACCTGTGTGCCCGGCAGGCCTAGCCTCTCTTCCCCACGATCCCCTACCAGATGTGGCACAGTACCATGCAGCTGAGCTTGTCTGACCCAGGTCACCCACCTGCAGTATTTCCTAATGTCAAATTGTGTTCCTTGGAATATACTTCTTTACTATGAACAGTGAAAAGAGGTTCCTTAATCGAGTGTCAGAAAATGATGACATAGTCTATTTCCTTTAGAGAGTTGTCCAGTGTATATGAGAACAGTATTGGGCTTAGTAGAGCAACACAATGAAGCACCTATGTGACTACATCCATTGTTACCCTGATTTTTTTTTCATAATCCTTACGAATTTTCACTAAACAATGTTTTGCATGGGCATACTTTGAGAAAAAAAAATGCAGTCAATCTCCTTATTTACTGATTTAGAAACTGAGGATATGTGAGGGTAAGTGACTCATCTACGGTTGCCAAGCTGGGGCCATATGTCCATCTTGTTGCTATGTGCACCATAGATTTCAGCCAAGACCATGAGTTTGAGTAATGACAAGACAAAGTGTTACTGTATATCCACTCTACTCTTTTGCTTCTCTTTTTATGCTCCACAGATTGCTCTCACATATTATCCTTCTCTAAAGTTACAATGGATTTAACACAGAGTATATTTTGGTCCTTTAACTTTTTTCATTAGTGTTATAGGCTGTAAAGTCTGATCTATGTCTCTTGATTATGTGATTTTTCCCAGTTCTTTCATGGCTAGATTCTTCTCACCCTTTAGCTTTTATTCTAAATACTACTTTCTCCCAGTGCTTAATTGTCCTCCACCTTTTCACACTATGATGTTCTGTTGTAGTATTTCATTCTTCTATTTTATGCCATTGTACTGGTAATATTATTCTCAGTAGTTTTATTTTCCATGTTCACTCAGAAAAGTGTACAACCCATCATAGGTACTCAATAAAAATTAATGAATGAATAAAACAAGAAAAACTGTCTGCATTGACAGTTTCCATAAGTTAAAAGTCCTCCCCTTCCTTTAACTTTCATGACATTTTGCATTCAATGGAGATTTTGGTTAGTTAGAGAATATTCTGGGTATTTTATAGGATTCCTGACCCATCAGTGTAACACAATTTGTCTGCATATACTACATATGAAACAATTCCTTTGTAAGTCAGAATTTCTCATTTTCTTCATTGTGTTAAAGATGTGATTAAGGATCATTTGAGAGAACATTTTCAGCCAGAAGTTTAGTAGGGGATATTTAATGGAAATACTTGCCAGGAAGTTTATAGATAAATACAGGTCTTCATCACATAATTGACAGACAACTTAATTGAACTGGTAAATTAGATTACTGCTCAAAAATGCCCATTTTCTCCTTCCAGCTCTATGTGATGACTACATGTTCCCACCACTTGACTTTGAATTCAACCATGTAACTTGCATTGGCCAATGGGATGTTGACAGATGTGATGTAATTAGAGCTGTGAAATACACCTCTATGGTTGAGTTTACCATTTTAAGTCTGTGCTATCAGCAATAAGAAGAATTGCATCTTCACCTCAGTTTTAGAATCAAAATATTCAAGTAGACTTGAAACTTTCCTTTATAAAGGAGCCAGCTGAAATTTGAAACTTGAAGTAGAACTTCTGGGTCAAACCTGGACTACAGTGGCCTATCCTCTATTGTTCTACAGACTCAGTTCATTAAACCATTGTTTTAGGTGTTCGATTTCTTTAAAAAAAAACAATAATAGCAGATTGATATAATTGACTTCTTGGAACTCTGATAATTTTATCAGGCTCCTTCAGGTATTTGAGTACTTCATTATATCCCCTTTAGGGCAATTCTTGTTAATGTCTTTGCCACTTTAGGAAGATATCCACTTTTGTTGACAGTGTTGATAAGACAGCTGGAAGCTGATCAATTCAGCTACTGCTTCTTACTGAGAAGTAATATCAAGCTAAATTGGTCTCATCAGAAAGGGAAAATGTTGATTGAATACAGGAACAAGAAAGAGGAAAAACTGGCAAGCTGACAGCTGGTTGTTAAGAGGAACTTTGGAGGAGTAATACCTATTAAGGATTTTGATTAGTTGTTTGATCTTAAAAAAAACCCTTTTCTTACTCACCACCACAAAATCCACAGTAAAATCTAGATTCAGTACTGCTTTACAGAGCATCTTTTTTCTGATATGATGGAGTTCTGAATCTGGCTTTCAGTTTGACATGGGCAGTAGTAGAGGCCTGTGCTCTAATTCCTAGATTATAACTGTTAAACTAGTAATTGAGCTAGTAGAATAAAGACAAATGGGCCACACAGATAGAGAAAATCATTCTTCAAAGCCTGGTGAAAATAACTTAAACACCACTTACTGTCAGGTATGGATTGTTTTCTCTCATTGCCAACCTCGCACTTTTTCTTCCTTTTACCTTGTTCTATCTTCTGCCGAGATTTTGGTTACTATTTGTCAGGATACCCTGAAGACTTCTCCTGCTTGTTCCTGAATATGGACTACTGGCCTGATCTTGTTCCTGATCCTCAGATAGAGATTTCATTTCAAAATACAGTACATTGCACTTTTGGCAGAGTGGTTAGTGAAATTATGGTGGGATAGGATCAAAAATAGTTTATTTTTAGTTTTGAAATATTTCAAAGAGAAAATTGTAAAGAATAATTTAATGAACACCAGTGGCCTATAACCCCCAAATTACAAATAGCGATGCCATTCCAGTATTCATTCTTCCTTGTACCTGCTGCTTTCATGCCTACTTTACTCTCTTCTCTAAGAGTTAGCATGGGGCTGGAGAGATGGCTCAGTGGTTAAGAGTGCTGACTGCTCTTATAGAGGACCGGGTTTGATTCCCAGCACCCACATGGTGGCTAAGAACATGGCAGCTAAGAGCAGTCTTTAACACCAGTTTCAGGGGAATCTGACACCCTCTTTTGACCTCCTAGGCATTGCATGACACAGGTGCACCAACCTACATGCAGACAGTACACTCATACACATAAAAATAATAAAAAATATAAAAAAGAGTTTGCCTAGGTATTTAATTGATATATGTACTTATGTATGTATATAAATATATCCTTTCCATATATGTTATTTTTAATATAGTGACATGAAATCCACCATGCTGAAATATATTCACAGGTAATATACAGTGTTATGGTTGCTTTAAAATTATATGTCCATGTTAATATATGCTTGTCTATATAATTTCACCTGTTGCCTTAGATGGCAATATATAACAATATTTTGTGTTAATAAGCACCTAGATTATTTATTATTGTAACAATGTGAACACATTACTTATTCATCCATGTGAATATTTTCTAAGTTAACTGACAAGAAGTGTAATCGTTGGGCACTAAATAATCTAAAATTTCAAATTCATTGAATATTGGCATTATGTGACTTCCCAAAGTATATTCTTAGTATCAGTGAATAAACTTTCTTTTGGGGGATGTCAAATCAAGAGTCCTTTATTAGTGAGTGGTCAGAGACAGGGCTAATGCCCCAAAGTACTCTTGACTCCAAGAAGAAGCAGGGCAAGGTTTATAAAGCTTATAAAGCTTAAAACCACCATTATATCATTCCGGGGGCATGATGTAACAGTTGTAGTTATATCATATCACCATAGTTATGGCAGACCTTAAGATCTACATGAGTATTCCCAGTTTTTATTTTTTTAAAGACAGAGTCTCATTAGTTAACCTTAGCTGGTCTGGACCTCACTAGGAATAACAGGCTAGCCACAAACTCAAAGCAAGCCTGCTGCTTCTGCCTCCTGAGTTTGGGGATTAAAGGTGTATGCCAGGACACATGGCCAGTGCTCCTAATTTTTTTCCTGGCATGCAATTCTGAGTACTTTCTCTTTTCTCTCTGTTTTGTATATCTATCTATCTATCTATCTATCTACCTATCTATCTATCAATCTATCTATCTATCTACATATATATGTATATATAATTGAGTTTTGTGCATTTCATATAATAGGTTTTAATCAAAATTAGAACCCTCTCCCATTCATATCCTCCAATAGCCATACCCCCCTGCCCCAGATTACATGCATTCTATCTATATGTTAAGTCCTATCTGATCAAGCATTTGAACTCAGATGTCCCTTGTGCAAGTTTATCCAGTGGAGTCTAGGAGTCTACTCACCTTATCTTGAGTCCATCCCTTAAAGAAGATCAAGTTCAAATTTCCTTCATCCAACAGTAACCAGCTGCCAATAGTTTATTACCTAATGTTGGGGACTGCTACCCATTTCCTCAGTTCTGTCTTGGGTTTTTGTCTGATTCAGTTAGCATGGCTCTTGTGCATGCTATTACCATTGCTGCAAGTTGATATGAACAAGTTCCTAGAGGCCCAAAAGCCTCTGTTTCCTTCCGTTCATGCACCAACCTTGGAATCTGCAATCTTTCTGCCTCATATTCCACAATGGCCCTGAGCTGTGAGTAGGTGAGGTATTAATATAGGAGCCCTATTTAGGGACACACTTTCTGCAGTCTCTTATTCTTTACACTTTGGCCTGTTGTGGACTGTGTGCATAGTAATCTGTTGTATGAAGAAGATTCACTGGTGAGAGTTGAGAGATGTATTAGTATTCTCTCTACCTGCTGTTCCATTCTTTTCCATGAACCTTAGGTATAGAGGTTCCACTGTAGATGTGTCACGTAGGTCTGGGCATTTCTCAGGCATACTCTCTGTATGTGACCAGTTGTGAAACTCTGAAATTCAATCCATCTATTGCATGAAGAAGCTTCTTTGATGAATGAATATTGTACAGTATACTTGTCCATAAATGTAAGAATTCATATTTAGTGTACAGAAAGACTTTTCATTTGTCTAGAGATCTGACATAGATAGGTTTTTTTCTAGGATATATGATCTCTCCAGACATGTGTATTTGGCTGTATTTACAGTACCACCTGTAAGTTCCCTCCCATTGAGAAGGCTTTAATTTCAGTTACATGGGTGTTGATTACCCCCAAGATAAAAGTGCTACTATAGCACCAAGAGAGGAGTCTGCTGTGCTGGCCATTGTGGTTATTAGGCTTTGGACCTGGGTTGGAAGGCTGATTGATTTTTCTCCCTTAGCAGCTTGCATAGTATCCTCTCAAAGTAGAAGAGCTAGTCTTCAAGGAGGAGGCTTCCAGGTCATGTGCAGCTCCATTGCTTCAAGTCTTTTTTCTGATGTCCTGTCCTCAGCTATAGGGCCTTACCGTCATGTTCTGGGAGGTGATCAATGTGGACTTTATTTTTAAATTATTTTCTTCATGCTATTTGAGATTTTTAGAATTTGTGTTTTGTTAGTATTGGAAATAGTAGCATTTTGATTTAATTTTTGTTTGATAGGTATTGAGATAGACCTATTTCAGTTGTATATTGGGGATATGTCTTGTGATAGCACGAGGTGTGGATGGTATCTGTATACACGTGCATATTTGCATATCTCCTGTTTAAGCCCACGTTGTCTCTTCCCTCTCCTTGAATTCTAGCCACTTTTGTATCCATATCCATATATATATGTTTTATATTTGTTATACATATATATATATATATATAATATATATATATATATATATATATTAGTCACTTTTCTGTTGCTGTGATAAAACACCATGACCAAGGGAACTTATCAAAGGAAGAGTTTATTTGAGCTTACAATTGACGGTTCCAGGGAATCAGAATCCATTGTGGTGGGAGGCATGGTGGCCAGGGCTGGAGCAGCAAGCTGAGGGTCACATCTCACAATGAGCACAGGAAGCAGAGAGAGACTGGAGATGGCAAGGCTTATTAAACTCACTAAGCTTGCCCCCACTGATGTACTTCCTCCAGCATGGCCACACCTTCTAAGACCTCCAAGAACAGTACCACCAACTGGAGACAAAATGTCTGAATACTTAAAGCCTATGGGAGGACACTATCATTCAAACCACCATATTCCACTCCCTGGCCCCCATAAGCTCCTTACCATATAAAATGCAAAATGCATTTAGTCCAACCTTAAGAGTCCCCATAGTCTTTACCAGTCTCAACTCTATTCAAAAGTCTATAGTCCAAAATCTCTTCTGAGACCTAGGCCAATCTCTTAACTATAAGCTCCTGTAAAATCAAAAGGCAAATTACATACTCCCAACATACAATGGAACTGAATACACATTCCCATTCCAAAAGGGAGGAATAGAGGCATAGTGAGGAAATATTGGACCAAAACAAGACCGAAAACCAGCAGGACAAACACCAAGTCCAGTAGCTCCATGTGCACTTCTGGGAATTTATTTCCAAAGGGCTTAGATGGCTCAGCTCTTCCAGGATTGCATGCAACATAGATATCTTCCTTAGGCTGGTACCACTCCCTGTATGCAGCTTTCCTTGGCAAATATCTCACAGCTCTGGCATCTTGAATGTCTTCTTGGGGTCTCCACTGCCAACCAGGCTTCACATTCACAGCTTCACGCAATGGCCTATCAGGGCCTTCTTTATTCAGGGATGCCCCTGCTGCACTCTGCCTGGCCTCTGTGGCTCTCTGAAACTGTAGAGGAAGAACTGATAACCCCTTCACTCTTGCATCCTTCATTCCTCTAAAGCTAGCACCACGTGAATGAAATTGCCAAGTTTGGTTGCAAGTTCGGGATGGACTCTGTCCTATTTTAACCACATTTGCAAATTTCTTCTGTCCTGGACTTGTTAGAGTAGAAAACGCTTTCAGTATTTTCCTTTCATAAATTGGAGGCTTACCTGGGTGTGGTCTTGCCCTGAAGGTACTGTTTCTGTTGTTTACTTGTAAATCTCAAGCCCCCTCCTTAATCACTTTAATCTCACTTTTTCCATTGTTTACTTGTAAATAGCTAGGCCTCTCCTTAATCACTTTAATCTCCTTATCAAAAGGAACCTCTCCTTCACATGCCTTGGCCCCGCCTTTAATCTTCTTAGTGCGTTTTCAGATCCAAACTGTACATTCTGCATTTCTTTCTGCCTCATCTGCTCTTCTTCACTGTAGATCTGTACTATATTCACCATTAATAGCCATGCCACCATTTCTATGTTAGGCTGTCTTGAAATATCCTCTGCCAAAGACATTAGTCCATTGCTTTTCAACGTAGCATCAGGCAAGCATTTGGACTGTGGGCAAACTGCTGCCAGACTCTTTATCAAAATATCCCAGTTGCTGCCTAAGTCTTTATTTTCCTCTGGAACTACATTTTTTGCAGCAATTCTTTCTTCCAGGCTTCTACTAAAATGGCTTATTAAGCTCTGCTTATAGTAGTCAATAGCTTTTCTAGTCCAAAGTTCCAAAGTCTTCCACATTTCTTCAAACATCCACATAGTCAGGTTCTTCACAGCCAAATGTTTTAGTCACTTTTCTGTTGCTGTGATAAAACACCATGACCAAGGGAACTTATCAAAGGAGGAGTTTATTTGAGCTTACAATTGACAGTTCCAGGGAATCAGAGTCCATTGTGGTGGGAGGTATGGTGGCAGGGGCTGGAGCAGCAAGCCGAGGGTCACATCTCACAATGTGCACAGGAAGCAGAGAGAGAGAGACTGGAGATGGCAAGGCTTGTTAAACTCACTAAGCCTGCCCCCAATGATGTACTTCCTCCAGCATGGCCACACCTTCTAAGACCTCCAAGAACAGTGCCACCAACTGGAGATAAAATGTCTGAATACTTAAAGCCTATGGGGGGGACACTATCATTCATACCACCACAATATATATACATATATCAAAGCCAGGTGTGGTGGTGCACACCTTTAATCCCAGCACTTGGGAGGCAGAAGCAGGTGGGTCACTGTAAGATCAAGGCCAGCCAGGGGTCTCCTAAATAGCCATTTTTAGGCTACCTGAGGCTACCTAGTGATACCCCATCTCATAAAACCAAAAACAGAAACCAAAATGTAAAATACTAGTCAAAAGGCATACTGTTATGTATAGGAGATTGGAGATACAAATGCAAAAATTATAAAAGAGTAAGTCTTCTTTTTTAGAGATCTCTCAGGTCCTGTTCCAGTACCTTAATAAAAACTGCTTCCTTCCTGAACAGTGGTTTCAAAAGAAAAAAAAAAGAAAAAAAGCTACTTCCTGCATAATTCTCCTTGGGGTCCCATTCTCTATTCAGGGTGTCTACTATAATATTTCCTCCTCTGTGAAATGCATACTCAAATCTTTCCTGTTGTATTCTTTTTTATAGATTTCTAAAAATTAATTATATATTCTACATCTCTATCTTTTATTAGTTGTATACATCACAAATGTAATCAGTACTCTATTTATAAATGTATTTATAATATGTTTTATAATTCAGAAGCTTTAAATATTCATGTAAAGAAATTTGTCATCATTTAGATATGAAGTGTCTTATGTAATGAAAATTTGGTCCCAGATGCAAGCAGTGTTCATTGTTTTGGTATTTGGGATGTGATTGGATCACAAGGACACTGTCTTCAACAGTATGCTAATCCATTAGTAGGTTCAAACTCTGAATACACTATTGGGTGGCAGCAGAACTATGGAAGTGGAACCTAGTTAGGGGAAATAGATTGTTGAGAAAGTGTGTTTGAGGGTCTATATTGTTCTGAGCCTCTTCCTATCTCTTTCTATGTTTCATGGCTGCCATGAGGTAAGTAGCCTACTTTACCATGTGATCTTGCTATCATGATGTTCTACAGTAGCACAAGTCTACAGCAATGTATCCAGGAAACCATGGCTTGACACGTCTCAAACGGTAGTAATCCAAAATAAATCTTTTCTCTTTTAACTTGTTTTTCTTAGTTGTTTTTTTTAATAATGTAAAGCCTGACTAGCACGTTATCTGTCTTTTTTATTTATAACTTTTGAGTTTGTATTTAATTTAAGGAACCCTGAATATAGTGACTATCTGAGGGGGTAGGGAAGGTTAATTTATATAGATATTGGAGGATAGAAACTAAAACCCTCTCATTCTCCATTTGCTCTTGTTTCTTCTTATACCATTTCTTTCATTTCTCTATCTTATACATGACATTTAACAAAAAAGTTAGGCTTCTTTCCATCATCTCTAAATTTTACTTCCAGATAGTTTCATATCCTTTCTGTGGTCTTTTTTTCTTCAAACCTTCCCATTTATTGGGTATTGTTAGGAATAGAAGTGGAAAGTTCTATTCCAGAATTAAGGACTGGACTAGTTACACATGGGTGGAAATAAAAATAGGGACAGGTTTTGACATCATGAGCTTTGCAGGTAAATGGCTGGAGCTAGAAGATATCATGCTGAGTGAAGTAACACAGTCCCAGAAAAACAAACAACGAATGGTATCCCTCATCTGTGGATGCTAGTGCCAATTACCTAATTGTATGGCAAACTGAGCAACGTCAATGTGATCTGAAAACAACTGTGCTCTTATATTGGGTATCCCTTAAAAATAATAAACAAAAAATATGGACAGTTTTATTATTAATAATTATTTCTTTAGAACCATTTATCTTTATTTTATGTGTATGACTGTTTTGCCAGCATGTGAGTGCTTGTGAGTGCACCACATGCAAGCAATACCCACAGAGGCCAGAAGAGGGCATCAGATCCCACGAAACTAGTGTTAAGTATGATGGTTAGCCGCCATATGGGTGCTGGGAACAATACCTAAGCTCTCTCCGTAAGAGCAGCCAGTGCTCTTAATTGGTAAGCCATCTCTCCAGCCCTATTTGGAGTGGGGTGGGGAGGAAAAGCATTCCTGGGGTAAAAGTTGATTTGAGGCAAAAAGGTCCCCAAATCATTAGGCCAATCATTAGGCCTGGAAGTGTGTAGTCCTTTATAGGACATTTGCTTAGCACCTTCCTGTCCCATTTGTACTTCACAAGCTTGTGGATGTTTTTCATTATTGAAACCCAGGTGAGAAAGTGTTTACAGTCTCTCTCTGCAAACTGGCTTCTTTCATATGTTAATCTTGATGTTTCTGAGTCCAGTCCCTTCTCTCTTGCTACAGTACCATTTTTGTGTGTTTTTGTTTTTGAGACAGGTTCTCTCTATGTAGTCCAGACTGGCCTTGGGCTCACAATCCTCCTAACTTATCTTCTTGAGATTACAGATATTTGGCACCATGCCTAGCTTGGTTTGTACCTTTAGGAATTAAAAAAAAAATGAATACATATACTCAAGTTTTGAAGTACATATGACCAATGAATTAATTCATACTGTCAAAAGTAAGAAGTAAAGGATCTCATTTTGGTCTCTATTGTTTGGGGAGGGGAAAGAAGACTCTGGAAAGAAACATTTTCTAAGCTTTTCATTGTCTTAAATCATTACTGCAGTAACAACACCACTGTCAACCACCCCTTCATGATCCAATCAAATTGGTTGTAGCCTCTGTAGCAGTTCAGGGGAGGACTTTGACACTGAAGGGCAATGTTGCATCAGGGCTTTCACAGACCTCCCCCCCCAATCTTTCCCTCTCCCTCCCTCACCCATCTTCCACCACACACTGAAGCCTGAATTATTTAGTTACTCAAATCAATCCATTTTTCTCTGTTCAGTGGTTGGACAATAAAAGTCAGATTTACTGCAGCAAGTGAATATAAAAAACGAATTAGCTGAAAACAAACAAAAAGCTGCTTGCGTGGCAATCTTTTGTGTTAATCAAAACCTTGAGGACAGGTCGGAGATCAATATTTGACTACAAGATGAAAAGAAGCAAAGCTTCCCCATTGGGGGGGGGGGGAGAAGAGAAGGGCTAGAAAAAAAGAATGAAAAAAAAAAAACCCTAAGGGCTGGAATCATCAAAAGTGGCTAAAGACAATTTTTTTTTTACACAGTCCTTCAGTGGGTCATTTAGGCCGGCCTCCTCTGTGTTTGAGAATCGACAGTATTTTTTGGCGCACATATCAAAGTTCAGCTTGATTGTCTCGTGTGGGGAAGAAGACCATCTGTCAGTATTCTCCAAATAATCTACATAATTGACTTTCAAAGAAGCCTCAAAGAAAGGGGCATTTATCACCCTAATTGTGGCAGGCAGAGTGTGTGTCACTGCCATTTTATCAAGATAATGGTAAACAGACACCTGGATTTCTTCTTTCCTGTCTTTTTGCAGATTTCAATTTGTATATGCTGTTACACCCTCCTATGAGACCAAGTGCAGAAAAATGCCAGCTTGGCTGTGAGGGAAAGGGGAAAATTTGCTTGCCTTTTTGACAAAAATCTAGCATCAGCCAGGAGCTACCTGTCACCTGCCACTATTCTACTGACTCAATGCAACGGTGATTAGTAAGAGAGGGTTACCAAGAACCTGTGTACCAAAGCTTAACTTATGAGACACTTGCTTCTGAGCACTTGGACCTTTCAGGAAGGTGTAAGATGGTTTGAAGTTCTCTTCAGGTTTTAGTATTGGACAGGGAAGAGACGCTTCCAGTAGTAGCTTCCCTGTGGATTCCAGGCCAAGTTAAACGAGCTATATTGGCCCTAGTTTATAGCGAAATATATTAAGGGATGGTGTCCTTGTTCTTGTAGATCCACAATGGTACTGAAGAGGTGCTCAGATGATTGTGAGCTTCTCTCCTTGCAAATTTAATCTAATAAATATGTAAGAAAGTGTTGCTTCTCTCTCTCTCTCTCTCTCTCTCTCTCTCTCTATATATATATATATATATATATAGAAACATTCCTACAAAAATGTGCATCTTCAAACTGCACCTTCTACAAGGCCAATCAACTGATTAGAATTTCTATGATTATAGGAAGTTTGGAGTGTTGCAATTTATCTTGGGCTATCTTTAGCCCCCTCAATAGCCACTGCTTGCCCACTTCTATGTCTGACTTAACATCTTGTGGTTAACAGACAAAAAACATTTGGAATGTGTTAACCAAACCGTAGTGTCCACCAACACAGTGGCTAAAGATGCTGTCAGATAGCATCTCAAGCCTATAGCCAAATTCTCCCCAATTTGCTAGAACAGCAGAATCTGGGTCCCCTTTTAGAGTTCTAACTCTCATCAGTGAAAGAATGTAAGAATGAACTCAGAAGCTCAAGGGTGATTTTATTAGAGTTTAAAAGAAAGCCCTCAGGGCAGGCAGGCTATAACTCTCATCAGCTGTCTGGAGGAGGACAATAGAGAAGAGAAGTACAAAACATCCACAGCATGTTGAGTTAAGTTGGCATGGAAGTCAATCACGTAGTGGTAGGTAGCCCAGAGCAGGGAAGAGGACATAAGGGAAAGAGTAAGAAAGCCCACATTGTTAAGGAAAACATGCTTAGAACAGGGTTAGAAAGAAATAGATGAAAGGTTGCGCTCTTCTGAGTAATTCAGAAAAGTGTGCAGACTTATACCACTCAGCTGCAGCCCTGTAAGTTACTGTGCTAGAGTCTGGGAAATCTGGGAAGGATCTTATCTTCATTAAAGGGATGATGATTCCATCCATCTCTTTAGCATGGCTTAAGGTGAATCCTCCCTAGAGTTGGTCCCATCTTCCTGCAATGTGGTTCCTTAGCCAGCTCATTGATCTGCCCAACTGGAACACTTGGTCTTCACCCAGGCCAGAGATTTTGTTCCCTTGACCAGAAGGAAGTAGTTTTCTGTTAATGGGACTTACTGATATGGTGTCAGCCTCTTGTCATTTTAATTTTCTTTACCTTTCCAGATTCTGTGAATGTAATTCTTAACCAGGCTAACTTTAGACCTCTTCTTCTTTCCTGTGTGTAGATGGAAGGCTGAGTTCGAACCACTCCTCACCCTAGGAATATAGCAACTCCTGTAGAAATCTCAGTGTGGGTTTCCAAGAAAGTTGGAAAGTAACTTTCGGTAGCTCATTTCCCAACAGATATCTATGTTACTCAGTAATTCATTAAAAGTATGCTGGAGGTTGAGACAGAAAGCTCTGGTTAATAAATAAGTGAGCAAGAACAAAAATATAAATGAAAATAGCAGTCACCTGAGAATTATTCTCCTGTCTTGTGAACTTGAACTAGTTTTTGTTACTGGCTGCAGTGTGCATATTTAAGCTTATGCACATAAAAGCTGTATGCTTTTTTATATATACAGACTATAATATAATCATAGCTACATTTCCCGCTGTGGAAAGAAGGAAATATATAGTTTGAATCATGAATATGATAAGACATTCTCCTTTCCCCTACTCTGTTAACTTTGTTTTGAACACTTTTTTTTCTGCTGTTTTCTCTCGGATGCAGCCACTTATATTCTGTACTCTAATTAGAGCAGAATTTAACAGCAGTATCTGAACTGGATGTAGCCAAGAAAGCCCAACTGGTGCAAGCAATTATGACAGACAGTACAATTCAGTGACCCAATAAGGAAATTAAGGTAGAACAAAAGCTGCTCTAGAGGGACAGATACACATGTGTGGTTGGCATGGTTGTCTCCTATGTGGTTCACCGTGGGCTGCGGTATCATGAAGTCCTTGAAGCATCTCCAGTTCCACAAGAAATTTTGATTATGATCTAAATTGTAGTTATGTCACAATTGAGGCTTCATACTTTGAGAGTAATACATGTGATGGGAAACTACAAGCAATTACAACCTGTTCTTGGAAGACATAATAGGTGTCACATGTCAGAAGACCTCAAAAAAAGAATGTATGTTTTGACATATAGAATTTTTCTTGTGGTTCAAATGTTTTAGAGCTGAAGTGTAGACAAAGAAAACATTAATATATATACATATATTTCATAAACACAATAAGAGACTAAAACACTGTAGTGGAGATTGTATTTTATTTACTGTTCACTTTAAAAAAATTAATTTAATTTATTTTTTATGTGTATGAATGTACTGTCTGCATGTAGGTTGGTGCACCCATGTCGTGCAATGCCGAGGAGGTCAGAAGAGGGCATTGGATTCCCCTGGAACTGGAGTTAAAGACGGTTCTCAGCCACCATGTGGGTGCTGGGGATCGAACCTGGGTCCTCTGCAAGAGCAGTCAGCACTTTTAACAGCTAGGCCATCTCTTCAGTCCCTACTGCTCACTTTTTGAATGTTTTGGGCCTTTTAATCCACTCAAGTGTGTTGCCCCAAATGCTAACATGATGTAAATGCTAATAACCCGTTTCATATGATGTTCAAAAACATGTAAGACTAATCCATAGCAATAGAATAATAATTCATTAAAATGATTGTCTGATTTTGTGTGTGTGTGTGTGTGTGTGTGTGTGTGTATGTGTTAAGGACAGAAAGGGGTCAAGGAGAACTTTCTACTGTGACAGGTATGTTCCAATCATAATTTGAATAATGGTCACATTTGTCAAAACTTACCAAACTCAAATAGTTTCTTATTTATTTATTTATTTATTTATTTATTTATTTATTTATTTATTTATTTATATGAATGTACTGTCTGCATGCAGATCTGTGCACCCGTGTCATGCAATGCCGCAGAGGTCAGAAGAGGGTGTCGGATTCCCCTAGAACTGGAGTTCTCCTGGAATTGGTGTTACAGACTGTTCTCAGCCGCCATGTGGGTGCTGGGGATCGAACCCAGTTCCTCTGCAAGAGCAGTCAGAGCTCTTAACCACTAGGCCATCTCTCCAGCCCCTCAAATTGTTTCTTTTCATTATTGTATGTTAATGACCTTTCAAAAACAAACAAACAAACAAACAAACAAAACAAAAATTAACAGGGGGATTTTGTTAGGTTCATTTTGAGGGGAGATTTGGTGCAGAGGGAGAAAGAGCCAGGACTCCGATGAGAAGGAAGTCAGGTTTATTTCAGGCATGGTGGCTGGCCTGCCTGTGTCGGGAGTAGGATGACCAGTGTCAGAATGTGCCCCAAATGGTAGTTTTATACCCAGGCACACAAGGAAGTGAGTTTTCAAGGAAGTAGGGGAGAGAAGATTGGGGAATGGGCGTAGGTGGGTCTGTGGCTGGGATCAGTAGGAGCATCTTGAGAGAGACTGAGGCCTGGCTCTGGTCTCTGGAGAGGCATGATTGCAGGATGTTGCATCAACATTTCTCAGGTTGCAGGAATGCAGGCCAGGATAATTGTTCCTTGGAACTTCTTCCTCAGTTGGCCTCCTGAAGTCCCTGACTTAGGTGGGCTACAACCTTACAGATTTGATTGCAGAAATGCTGAGAGATTCCATTGCTCTGGTTAATTTAATGTTTAGCTGCTTGAGTTTGGGGATATTTATCAAGAATTTGTTAGAGGTTTCTTGAAAAGCTTCTTCCTAAATATAAAAATCACTTTAAACCAAATGGTTTCTCCATTCGTGTTTTGTAACATAAGTTTTTCTTGATATGTTAAATGGCATATTTCCAAAGTCAACATTATTCAGTTTTTTTTCCCTCTATTTGATTCTTCAGCTGAGACAGCAGAAGAGATGATTTATTGTACATGGTAACACTTGGCCCCAAATGAGAACAGAAGTAGTCAAGAATGCCGTAAGTCCAGGGCAAAGGTCCAACAGGGTCTGTTTGGGTTGTAAGCCTGGCTATCTCTCAGAGGTGGTCACGGTGATCAGATGGTGAAGTTTCAGATCCACTGAGATGAATTACTGATAGTAGCATACAGTCCTCCTTTGTACCAGTGTCCCAGCCTCTGGCATTCCCTACTCCTGCTCCTGCAGCTTCCATGGGTGCACAGGTTATTTACTTGGACTTCTGCCTCATCTTTCTTCTTTTGCACTTCAGCCTGCATTGTACATTTGCTTCTTCCTCCACTTGCCTCCCATAACACCGGGGTTACAAAGATGGCGTTCAAGCTGAGAGCAGCACTACTCAGTTTTAAATGCCACTCATGGAGGACTCATCTTCTCTACAAAGTAGGTTTCTATTTTATCCCAATGGAGTATAGTGCCCTAGGGCTGTAATGTGTCCTTGATTCATTGACTACGTCTACCACAAAGTTCTAAGGACTGGGTCTGTGTCTGATTTATCATTCTATTGACAACTCCCTGGACAGTTTGACATGCCAAGCAAGTAGCTAAATGATCTTTATATGAATAGTAAATATAAAATAAAAAAAAATGAATAGTAAATATATGTTTAAACAACTAGTTCAGTTGGGATGATCTCTGCTTCTAGGTATTTGGGAAGGTAGCTATTTACATATTTTGTTTCATTTGTTATTTTATTATATGTGTATGAGTGTATTGTCTGCATGTATACAAATGCACCCATGTCCTGGAATGCCTATGGAGGTCAGAAGATGGTATCTGGTCTCCTGGAACTGGAGTTAAAAATAGTTGTTAGCTGCCATGTGGGTACTGCGAAACAAACCCAGATCCTATTCAAGAGTAGCCATGCTCTTAACTGCTGAGCCTTCTCTCCAGGCCCAATATTTGTATATTTTAATTTGATACAACTTTTAAGAAGCTATAACCCTAAATCTTAGTTGAAGAATTATTGGCAGCTGATTACTGCTGGTGAGGAAGAGCTGATCTTCTTAACGGGAAGGAGTCTACATAGGCTGACTGTACCACAATGGAAAAACTTGCACTGAGGAATGTCTGGGGACACTAACTTGATACAATGGGCCTTAACATAAATGATAGTATGTCTGAACTTGGGGGGGTGGGAGGGTGCAGGTGGGGAAGGGGGTATTACGATGATTAAGATTCATTGATATGTTCTGCTTGAAATAGACAAAAATGCAATAAAAATTTATAAAAAAGAAGCTAAATCTTGTCCCATATAGTACTCTCATTATACTTTAGCTAACTTCTCCAACCTACCTTAGACCTCTCTGTCATGAGAAAAGCAGAGTAGGAAAGAAAAGTAGAGATGTGTTCTTCAAAGGTCCTAGAAGTGCAATGATGTGCTATAGTCTTTGTTGGTTGCCTTCATTATGCCAGTATGGATTATCATAAAGATTTAGTGGGTATGTGAAGATCAGAAAATATGAATTACAGGAAATGAAAACACTTCTGGACTTTATCTATTTCTATTTAGTGGCATGGGTGGTGTGGTATTGAATAGTTGACCTGGAGTTGGTGGGCCTGGAGAGAATTGGGGACCTTGAGTTGATGGAGCAGAGTGTGTTGAAGACAATCGTCAATGATTTTGTTATTGAACTTGGAGATCACAGCCTGTTCCTCAAGCCAGATTTGGCCATCCATTCTCAATGAGCCAAAATCAAAAGCCGAATTAATAGTTTTAAAGCCCCCAGATGGGATTTATTCAGCATGTCTACATTAGGAAGATGGACAAAGAGATCCAATCAACTCTGCTTCTCAAGTCCATCTTCAGAGCCCTGAAGTCAGACTGATGTTTAAATAAAGGGCCAAAGATGTCTCAGCACTCCTCAGGAAGACGGAGTCCACCCACCATTGGCCCATCATTTTCTGGGCTTCACTCTTATGCTGTCTGACAAGTTACTAGAACTGTTTTATATCTCTTTCCAGGATATAAATTCCTCCTCTGTCTGACACTTTTTCCTTCTTCCATCCAGCCTGACATTCCTAGAAAATTCCCATATCTTTGGGGATCTATTGTTTCAGTAGACTGAGATTCAAGTGTCTCTTTAGCGTCTCTTTATTTTTGCCAAGCCAGCTGCAATTCTACAAATCTTGAACATAAGCAAGAAGCAAATTTGGACCAAAAACGATATATCAAAGGTATGTTATATACTGCAGAATATATGGTTTTTAGAAAGTCCTAAAGCCATGACTAAGGACCAATTATGGGTTAATGAGGAACATCTCGATGCTTGAAGAACCGCTAACATCTCTAACCTGTGAAGTTGACAAGTGGAAAGCTGAAGAGAACCACTTCGTCCTACTGTATACATCTTCAGTACATCAGGCTCTGAATGCAATAAACACTTGTTATATGGCTGAGTAGGTGAAAGCAGAAATGTTTTGTAAGGGTAAGAAATTTTGGTAAAAACTGCAGATCACCGGATCAGCCCCTCTATGGGAACCTTGGACCTTGAAAGATAGTTTGCTCTTTAAGGCTATTATGAACTTATCCTCCTCGTGAGTGTCCTGGCTCTCAGCTCCATAAAACCTGCAATAACTGCTGTTTTATGACTTACACCTGGTCATAACACAAAAGATTGATTGGTTCTCCCCATCCTGCAAGGAAGGAACACAGCACTTTCAAATATATAGCTTCCCAATAGATTTTTCATGATATGAGCCAAAAATGCTCCTTTAAGTTTCATGCAAGCAAATGTGGTCAGTGCCCAAGTCTGTAAATAATACACCCAATCTTTAAAGCTTATACTCTGGCCCTTCTGAGTTTGTGGTATCCATATTACAGCCAATAGTGTGTCAAGGGATGAACTAGGCTTTAAAAAATTAGATTGAAATCTTGTAGGTGAAAAATATTTCTCCCTCCTTGTATTCTTCCATTTTCTTATCTCCCGTCCGCACTCTCCACCCAATTCAATAAAGTTCCTTTTCTATCAGACTCATAACATGCTCTTTACAGTTTTATGCAACTAATAAAGAAGATTAAAATGTAAAAAGGAACTCTACACGTTTGTATATTCTGAAGTCCAATGCAAAAAAAAAAAAAAAAGCCCTCTTGTGTAGAAAATGTTAAATGCTGCTTTGTCAGAAGGTGCTGGAAATATGATAGGAAAAAAATTCCTTCCATATATCTAAGTGGCATTTGAAAGAACAAAAATCAGGGGCTGTTAATGTAGCTAGATGTTGGTATTCAGGTAATATGTCCTATAATTCATTCTGATTGACAGTTGTGAGGAGAAATCAGAGCAAGGCTGACCAAAATACTACCCCTTGAAAAAAGTCAGCTTCAAAACTGATACCTCACACATCAACCTGATCTCTCCAAGGGGACTCCTTTCCAGCTAAATGCTGAATTTAATTTTGTACATCACATTTCTTTGGAGAGATTTAGTACTTTAATTATATTTTTTATGTGTCACAGAACTGTAAACATAAATTATCCTTTTGTTTCCTTTGTCTTTAAAAGAAAGCTTAGAAAAATAATGATAATTAAAAGTGTATATGATTTTTTTAGTCTTTTCATTGCTAATGTGAAGGGGACAATTGATCTCAGGCTTTTGTGGCTGTGAATCCTCCAGGCTATACCTCCAGGACATCTCAGAAATGAGTGAAATGTCTAAAAGTCATTCAATCAGCTATTTGTTTTGCCTACAGAAATAATGATTGTTTTGACATTTCCACTTTTCTACTGGAAATGCTGTGAGGTGTGCATTTATTTCTATATCTTACAGATGTAGCTTAGCTGCAGCATGGGATGAAGAAAAATCATTTTTTTAATTTCTAAAATACTTAATTGTAGCTCAAAGGCTTAGATCTCCTGTAGCTCAAAGGCTTAGATCTCCTCAAATCTTTTTGATTCAGATGTTGAAATCAGTAGTGTCAGAGAATAATATAGGCAGAGTTAATCTAACAGAATTATCTGGGGATTTCTTTGTGTAACAATAGCTCATAGACTGAGGTGAGATATTTTTAAATCAATTGGCCATTAAAACAATCCTCGGATGTTACGTCAACAATTCTTTTCTCCTACATGTATACAGAGCTCCTTGCAATGGTGAGACTTGCCAGAAAGCTGTGCTATACAAAGACTAACCTCCTCCGAGCCTGCATCTGGCTTGTAGAACATGCCAACAATGCTTAATGTAATGGGTCACATCTGTCAAGGAGGATTACAAATTGTACCTGTGATGCCCTGTAATTACTAACCCTCGAATAGCTCCAGCTGCTATTCTTCTGAGCATTTGCCTTGGTAACACCTTATAGGAAGTATTACTCAGAATCTAAAGTATTTAGGGCAAAAGAACACTGTGGTGAAACAGGAACATTTGCTTCTAATGTAAGAAAAATCCCTCTTTTCTTGTTCTTCACTCCTAGTATACTAGCAGTTTTTTTTTTTTTTTTTTTTTTTTATCCATGAGACTAGTGTGGAATGTGCTTCAGCTTGTTTAGTAGAGATTTGACTGTTGACTTTGTTTCAGGAGGAAATTCTCCCATGAATCCTGCAAAAAGTCAATCTGTCTGTTTTCTCTGTGTTAGGGTGATTTGAGAATGACTGTGAGTCTGTAACTGGAGACTTCACACTGGGAAGTTGACCTTTTGCTTGCAAAGGAGATTTGCTGTTCCTTGGCTCATGGGTACATCTGCAAATGCTGGCATGCTGGGTTGTGTTTACACATCAGAATCCATTACTTGCTGAGATGGAAGGTGCAGTATGGAAAATGGAGGTTCTGAAAATGTTTCACTAGTTTGAGTTTCATTACATTCTTTTTCTAAATCGATTTGAAGGAGGTTTTATTGAAAAGTCTCTATCCCATAAATGGCGATGTAATAAGAGTGAGCTAAAGCCAGACCCCCTACTTTATACCATGTGATCAAAACCAGGTGATTTTTATATTAAAATATGAAATTGAAATGACAAAACAGCAAAAGAAGTATGTTTTATTTATATACTTCTGTAATAACAACTTTTTATGCCTAACAGAAAAACAGATTGAGAAGGAAAAGATTGATTAACTGATGTTACCAAAACAAACAATTTATACTGAAAGATCCATCATAAACAAAAACTAAAGGAAAACGATAAAAGGGAAAATGTTTATAGCAGATGTTAACTATAATCGGTATACTTACCCAGTTTCTATATATCAGTTTAGAAATAAAAAACACAAGTAGCAAAATCAAATGGTATAAATAGGTAGTTCACAAACAAAAAAATGGATGGAGAAATATTTATCTTCATTAGCAGGAGAACAAATACAAAATAACCCACCATTACACTGGCAAATTTGTAAACAGTTGATAATGTGTGTGAACACTGATTTGAGAAAAGTGAAGTTTCACATACTAAAGTGAAAATGGATATAGGTGATATGATGGTATAACACAGAAATATGTATCTGAATTCAAACAAATGCATACTTTCATTTGAAGGATGTTACAGTAAGGTAATGGAGATATGTAGAAAGCTCCACTGTTATAGGCTGGAAAATTCTAAGAAAAACACAGGAGGAGGTTGGTTAAATAAATGATGTATGCTTTTAGGTTGAGAAGTTATACAATCATATAAAATTATAATAGAATATATATTAACCTGGGAAAGCTGCCACAATCTACACTATGTTTAAAAATAATTGTAGAGCTATTAACTAGAATAAGCCCTATTTTTTTTGTCTTTTCCTATTTTTTTAAAGAACATTTTTAAATTTATTTTTGTATGTGTATAAATGTACTGTCTGCATGCAAGTCTGTGCATCTGTGTTGAGCAATGCCGCAGAGGTCAGAAGAGGGTGTTGGATTCTCCTGAAACTGGAGTTCTCCTGGAATTGGAGTTTCAGACGGTTCTCAGCTGCCATGTGGGTGCTGGGGATCGAACCCGGGTCCTCTGTAAGAGCAGTCAGCACTCTTAACCTCTAGGCCATTAAAGAGGGTTGGAGAGAGAGGTAGAGAAATAGGTGTAATTATAGACAGCTGTAGAAGATTGCAGTCAATATTCCAAAGTAATTGTCTTAGAGTGGTGAGATTATAGAATGGTGCTTTTTACTTTGCATTGAAAGATATTAGTTTTGAAGCTAGTAAGAAGAAGTAATAAAATTCTTTATGTAAAAGATAATTCAATTAAAAGACAGCCCATTCATAGGAAAGTATCAGCAATGGTCAGCTTGTTTTGGAGCCTATAGCCAATGTTGTGCAGGTTTCCCAGGGTCCTCAGTAATTTCCTTTGATCACACATTCATTCACTTACATATATATTAAATAGACATTTGTCATATTCATACACAACAGAGGCTCAATACTGATCCCTTAATGCAAGAGGATTTTGGAAACAACTCCTTGTTGTCTCTTTTCTACATTTTTCAGTCTGGGAAGCCTAACCCTCAGGCCTGTCAACTGACTTGAGTAGGACAACTTCCTAACAAATACTCTGTCGGAAATAAGTGATATTGGTATGCTACTTGAACTTTAAGTGGAACCTCAAATGTCTTTGCCTAAAAGACTGAGTGTGTGAACATTCTAGGCAACTTTATATGGATACCCCTGCCAATTATACCATTTTTAATTTTTTTAATTTTTAATTTTTTAAATTTTTTTCCAATGTTTATTGATAGATACAAGTACAGAAAATCAGGGCATGAACATGATTTGATAGATTAAGTAGATTTAATTTCAATACTATAATAAGGAAACAGTTCAAATTCTCACCATTTGTTTCACACCCACAAAAACCACTTCAAGGGCATTAACAACAGTCTCTCAAATCTGATCAGTTTTGTGCAAGTAAACCATGTTTCTTTTTAAAAAAACTTGTGCACTTGCCCAGGCTCAAGGATATTGAAATCTAGCACATAGAGCCCATTACTAGAGGTAGAAATACAGGCAATATACTATTATGGCAACAACCATCAATTACACTTAAGGATTTTCTGTAACAATCAAATGGATAATCTAATATTGCAACAACTCAAGTATTGCTGAGCAAAGTGCATTTCTACAGTATTCAGTGTTTCAATTCAGTTTTCTAACTTTAAACATTCTATGATAACTGGCAGCAGAGAAGGTCCTTGTAATAGATTGCCTCTGCTTGAGAACCTATGATGTAATTATTGCATGCTGCTAATATACTATCTAAACATTAAAGATATTCCTAAAATATTTGATGGTAGACTATGATTAAGAAATTACACTACAGGGAGACCCTGTCTTGATTAGACCAAAAAGAAAAAAAAAAAAAAACAACAACAACAAAAAAAAAAAAACAAAGAAATTACACTACAAAAAATCCTTATGCAGAAAGAAACCCTTACTGACGTGCTTTTGCTTTAAATATTGTGCCCCCAAATGAAGTCCAGTAAGCACACATTCTGTCATGATCTCCCTGCATTGGCCTCCATGATACCACTGGTATCTATGGATTACTACTGTCGAGGTAATCCAACAATGTCAGTCCATCTTCTGAGGAGGCTGAATTTCCATTCGCTGCTTGGTTCACAAGCTGAGTATCTCAGCAGTCCCCAGTCCACATTGGAAGGCTAAAAAGTAAAAAACAAAATGAAGCTGTATCTCATGTCTTTGAGGAGTGCCTAAAACAGTGGCATCTACAGAGCATATGTGCCTGCCTGGTAGAACTGTAGACAGGCCAAACAATGGCGCTCTCTCTCTTTTTTTTTTTTTTTCTTTTTGTCTTTTTACTAAGATCCCAAGTTTTGTGTCTGCATTACAGTTTCTCTGGTCTTTATTTCTGGTTGTACTTTCCTTCTGGATGCTTAAAGCCATACAGATAGCCCAGATTAACCAAGGTTTTGTTTTGTTGAGGTCGGTTGAGGATCTGGTCCTCAGGGGGCTCGGGGGGGTCCCCCCAACTATACCATTTATCTCAGAGATTCCTCTCAGGAGATACAACACACATGGTGTCCTACCCTCCGCCTGCAGTTTTCCAATGCAAATCAAGGAACAGACTCTCCAATCTTAGTTTCAGGGAGATTAGCGAGTTTACTCAGACTTGCTTACAGAGTGAATGGGGGAAGCTTCCACTTATGTGGCGACATGGGTACCTAAAGCCATGTTCATACTGGGCTGCTCTCACAGCAGACCCTCTGCCAACATGGCTGGAATGAGCCAGCACAGTCCCTTCCCACGTAAGCATGGCACCTTCCCAGAAAGTAGCAGGTGTTCCAGTTCCCAGGGCATACCATGACCTAAGTCCTCAGACCCTCCCTCTATGAAAATTAGACTCTATCTCTGCAGCTTGTGGCTTGTCTGACATTCAGATAACTGCACTTCAAAAGGTGTATTTTGTCCCATACCATTCTCTCCAGTTCCTACATGGGTGGATAGTGTTCTTTCAATTATGCTCCACTTTGCAAAGTATCCTAGCCAGATTCCCCTTTAGTGGTTGCTTCTAGGTATTTTTAATACATATATATCTGTTCTGCATTTTGGTACTGACTTTCCACTATCTCATGGCTTTTCTAATTTCTGCCATCTGCTCTTCCCTGCTTTTTGGCCTTTACATCCTTCTACTCTGTAACCTGCCCTCCTGATTCTGACTTTTACATGTACTGTGATACAAACATCTGCTCCACTTTCCTCTGTGCCTATACAAGTTTTTTTATCATGCCTGTAGCAAATTCTTACAAACTTAGTGCCATAAAACAAAACAAATTTATCTTATAGTTCTGGAGGTCAGAAGTCTAGAATGAGTTTTACTGGGCTAAAATCAAGGTGCTGAAACTATTGCTCTTTGCTTCTCCGCAGATTTTAGGGGAGAATCAATTTATTTTACTCATTTGTTCCATTGTTTGACTTGGAGTCCCCGGTCTCCAGCTTGTAGCTGACTGTCCTTATATAGTGAACTCTGCCTCTGGACATAACTAGGAATGCTTCTCCACTTTTAAGAACTTGTAGTGGGCTGAACTGTGGCTTCTTAAAGATATGACAATCCCTAGAATGTGTGCAAGTTTCAGTGTTTAGGAAAAGGTGTCGGTTGTTTATATCATCTGTTGGTACTTTAATCTTTCGTGGCCGCAATCCACGTGCCAGGCTGGCAGCTTCACGAGGCTGCAAGCTTTAGAGTTGTTTCCTGCCGGCAGGCTAACAGTTCCTAGGCTCAGCTTCTGGCAAGGAGAGGGGAGGCAACTGCAGAAATTTACCTGATGGGAAATGAAAGGAAGACAGGGACTCAGAGAAAGTACGGGAGATAGACTCAGTTTTATTCATGCCAACAGTGTGTTTATATACTAAAAGCAACTGTGCTCTGGGCAAGGAAGTGGGGCGCAGGCAGAAGGGATGGGAGAGCCACCTTGGCTTTTACCGGGGGGCTGCAGAGCTCCTGTTTGTGCAACCGGTAAACTAGAGGTGTGACATTTTGCTCAATACATCAAGGGAAGGAGCCATCCAGTTCTGGAACATTGCAGATAGGCGAGGCCGGAAAAAACTGCAATAACCCGACCTTACGGAACTATAGATAACTCACTGAGATAACTGAATGCCCACAGAGATATCAGATAACTCTCAGAGGTTCCTTGGAACAGGTCTTACAGTTCCTTGCCTCGAGCCAGGCAAAGTTTCATTCCTACAAAAAGGCGATTAACACAAGAAAGTATGGATCTGGAGATGAGGAAGTATTATCTAGCTGGGTTCTAAGTCCATTGACACGTTATTATAAAAGAAATAAATGGCAATTTGCAATAAACAAGAGAGAAGAGAACAGAGAGGGAGGTAGTGTGTGATAGAGGCAGGGATTGGAGCAGTGCCACTATAAATCAAGTGACCCACCACGGCACTAGAAGCTGAAGAGGGGAAGGGATGAGTTTCCCTAGAGCCTCCACAGGGAGTGGAGTTTTGCTCCACCTTTATTTCAGACATGTAGTCTCAGAGTGTGGAAGAATAAATTCCACTCAGTTTGTGGCTGTAGAGTCCAACAAGATAATGGAAAATTATCTCAAATTCCTTACCTTTGATCAGATTCGAATTTTTATCATTTAAGATATATTTATGTGTTTCATAAAATAGGATGTGGATGGGCTGGAGAGATAGCCTAGCGGTTAAGAGCGCCGACCGCTCTTACAGAGGACGCCGGTTCGATCCCCAGCACCCACATGGCGGCTAAGAACCGTCTGAAACTCCAATTCCAGGAGAACCCCAGTTCCAGGGGAATCCGATACCCTCTTCTGACCTGCGCGGCATTGCACGACACGGGTGCACAAACTTGCATGCAGA
This sequence comes from Rhizomys pruinosus, assembly GCA_009823505.1. NCBI lineage: Eukaryota > Metazoa > Chordata > Mammalia > Rodentia > Spalacidae > Rhizomys > Rhizomys pruinosus. Next base: position 1,040,824 of record VZQC01014342.1, on the reverse strand, counting down.
CAGTACATTCAAACACATACAGAAATAAATAAAATTAATAAAAAAAAATTTAAAAAAAAAAATAGGATGTGGAGAGTTTTAGAGAGCCAGCAGTCTGTCTACCATGGTATCTGGGAAGACTGCTTAAAAAAATGCCCACATCTATTCAGAGGAAAGTCAACTCCCAGGCTAGCTTTTGTTTTTTTGCTTCCATCCTTACTTCAATGCTTTAGGGCCTATCTGCTTCCTTGTATCAATGTCAAGTAATAGACAACACACAAATGTGGAGTGAGGCAGACATTTTTTTTTTTAATTTTGGTTCCTTTTTTGACCAGGAGACTGGAGGGATGACTCAGCAGTTCAAAGCACTGGCTGCTCTTGTGGAGAATCTGGTTCGATTTCCAGTACTCCCATGGCAGCTAACAACCATCTGGAACTCCGGTTCTAGGGGATCTGACACCCACTTCTAAATTCCACAGGAATTGCATGACGTGGATCCATCTACATACATGCAGGCAGTACACTCATATGCATAAAATTAAATAAACAAAATATTTTTGAAATGTGGCATTTTATTTTCTGTGTGGTCCTTGAGAAATTTATTCAACTTCTATGTGTTTTTCTTCTCATCTTTAAAATTTTTGTAGATATATACACACTCCATAGAATCATAGCAAAAAAGTCAAAGGGCATGGTAGATAGTTTTGTACAGGAACTTTAAAATTTCCCTTCAAATCTCTTCTCTTCTTCCTCTTCCCTTTTCTTCCCTTCTCTTCCCTTCTCTTTTCTCTATATCTTTATTTTTTGGATATTTTTGATTTGAGGATTTCATACAATGTATTTTGTTCAATATTCAGAATCCTTTCCCCTCTCTACCCTACATTATTACCTCCACTTCATGTCCTCTATTATTTGTCTTTTTGAAGCTCTATTGAGTCTACTCTGTTTCCTAAATGCTCTTGGTTAGTGGTCTATCCCTTGGAGTCCGTCAACCTACCAGGTGACACACCAGTGAGGAAAACTGGCTCTCCCTCTCCCAGTAGCTATCACTTGCCAAACTATTTTGGGGTCTGAGGCTTCCTGCCCATATTTCCCAACCATGCTGGGACCCTGTCTGGCTTGAATTTGCACAGGTCTTATGGATGCATGGGTTCATTTGTGAAACTACCCTGTGGTATCCAGAGAACACAGTGTTCTAGTTTCTCTTCAATTGCTGCGACAAAAAAAAAAAAAAAATCTGACAAAACCAAGTTGGAGTGGAAAGGGTTTATTTGGCTCACATCTCCGGGGTTACAGTTCACCACTGAGGGAGCCCCAACATGGGAACTCGGGGCAGAAACCTGGAGGCAGAAGCTGAAGCACAGGCCATGGAGGAATGCTGCTTACTGGCTTGCTCTCCTGGCTCATGCCCAGCCTGCTTTCTTATACTGTACATAACAACCTGCCCAGGGCACCACCCTTAGTGGGCTGGGCCTTCCCACACTGCTCGACAATCAAGACATCATTCCACAGATGTGACCGCAGGCCAGTCTAGTGGAGTCAATTCCCCAATTGAGGCTCCTTCAACCCAGGTATGTCAAGTTGATGCTAAAGCCATGCAGTACACACAGTTTTGTTCTATTCTTCTACTACTTTTGACTCTTAAATTTTTCTGCCCCATCTTTTGCAATGATCTCTGAATCTTGAAAAGAGAGAGAGTGTGATATAGGTGTCCATTTAGGGTTGAGCAATATACATTTTCTTTTTCTCTGAACATTGCCTAGTTGTGAGTCTCTGTGTTAATCAGCATCTGCTGTAAGAACGTTCTCTGGTGAGAGTTGAGCAATTCACTAATCTACACGTATAAAAATGTCAATAGAATTAATTTAATACTTTGTATAATTAGCAGAATGACAGTAGGTTCTCTCCTATGGCCAGTGACCTATTTAGCTACAGGTTCTTGACCTTGGTAACAGTATCAATTATGGAGTCCATCTTGTGAACACACCTTGATTCCAATTAGAATATGGTTAGTGACTGCTATAATATTCATGCCACCATTGCAAAAGTGGGCACATTTTATCAAGCCAGTTGTTATTTGAATTCACAGTGTTCATGGATGAATAAATTTGATGACTACCTTTCTCTGTCAGTAACATTTATAGCTCCTTCTCATACTTTGAAAGCTAGTCAACAGAGATGAAATGTCAAGGTCTGTAGCAGATTTATTTCTTCTTGTTTGTTCTGTAACTCAGGAATATAGTATCTTCAGCAATATGGTCTTACTATCAATTTCTGGTGGGTAACCAAATGAAATGGCAATAAACAGGAATGGACTCCTCTTTTGGAGTTGTTGGCCAGAGAGATCCCATAGATCCAGCTTTGTTTTTTTAAATATTTATTTTATTTTTATTTATGTGTATATCTCTCTGTGTGTGCATGTATGCATGTAAATTGGTGCCCACAAGGAAAGATATTGGCATTAAAAGCCCTAGAGCTAGAGTTACGGGTGGATTTGAGTGCAGGGAACCAAACTTGGGTCCTCTGAGGGTCCTTTGAGGGATGGAGAGATAGCACAAACATTAAAGCCCATAGCTAGCAGCCAAAATGTCAAAGAATTCCTTTGATGCCCTTGCATTTAACTTTGTACCATGATTAAACATATATGACACTAAAATTCTTGATTGAAAATGGGTATATTGGGGGGCTGGAGAGATGGCCTAGCAGTTAAGAGCGCCGACTGCTCTTGCAGAGGACCCAGGTTCGATCCCCAGCACCCACATGGCCAAATAGGATGTGGGAGTTTTAGAGAGCCAGCAGTCTGTCTACCATGGTATCTGGGAAGACTGCTTAAAAAAATGCCCACATCTATTCAGAGGAAAGTCAACTCCCAGGCTAGCTTTTGTTTTTTTGCTTCCATCCTTACTTCAATGCTTTAGGGCCTATCTGCTTCCTTGTATCAATGTCAAGTAATAGACAACACACAAATGTGGAGTGAGGCAGACATTTTTTTTTTTAATTGAGAGATGGCCTAGCAGTTAAGAGCGCCGACTGCTCTTGCAGAGGACCCAGGTTCGATCCCCAGCACCCACATGGCAGCTGAGAACCGTCTGTGACTCCCATTCCAGGAGAACTCCAATTCCAGGGGTATCCAAGACCCTCTTCTGACCTCCGCAGCATTGCATGACATGGGTGCACAAACCTATAAGCAGATAATGCATTCATACACATAATAAATAAAAAATTAAAAAAAAAAGAAAAGGGGTATATCTGGGATGAAGAGATGGCCCAAACTTGGGGCTGGAGAGATGGCTCAGTGGTTAAGAGCACCAACTACTCTTGCAGAGGACCCTGGTTCTATTCCCAGCACCCACGTGGCGGCTAAGAACCATCTTTGACTCCAGTTCCAGGGTAATCCAATGCCCTCTTCTGACCTCTGCGGCATTGCACGACATGGGTGCACAAACCTACATGCAGACATACATTCATACACAGACAAATAAATAAAGTTTAAAAAACGAAAAGGGGTATATCCTGTTATATTGTTTTTTTGAAAAAACCCAGTAGTAATAACAAATAAACAAATGCTTATTATTTATTATAAATTATAGTTTCTAGGCAACAAGATTGACACAGTATGTGTGATTGATGAATGAGGAACATGGACCAACAACTAAATGAATACAGAGTAGTCTGGTTCAATGACGAACACAAAACACAAGGAACACACTTACTTGAATCTTATGTCAAAGATGAAATGTGAAGGGTAACTAAAAGTTAGTAATGTATTGTCCTTCTATACTTCACAAGGGAAACAACAAAATTAAATTGATATTTTAGTAAATATGATTGAATTAAATACTAATATTAGTTAAAATTTCTGGGCATATAAACACAGTCATTTTTATATGGGTAGTAAAATTTTGGAACATACTTGCACTACTGAGAAGGAGTTCAATGTCCCTCCATTGATAAGCACCTTTCTGGTCACTTGGAGAAATATAGGGCTTTTTATCACATTTTACACACAATCTTCTTGTGATAGTCAGTTAGTCAAGATGCAAGTAATATATCACACATACCCTTGGGTACAAAACTATGATGTAGGCAAAAGAGTGGTTGTGGACAGGGATGTGGTCATGGTAGTGGTGTCAAATCATTGTTGAAGATCTCTAAGAATAATAATGATAACAAGATATGCTGTGTATTTATTTGTGTTCCATATGTTATTCAAGATATTCATGTGTGCTAATTCACTAATTCCTTCCAGGTTGTACAGCAGAAAATGCTATTACTTTTTCAGATAGGAAATTAAAGCACAGGGGTTAAATAACATTGTCTAAATTTAGACAGCAAGTAACAGAGCTAGGATCCAAGTCAAGACAAGATGACTTGAATGTCTATGTTCTTAATCCCACAGTAAATACCCTATTCTTCCCTTGGGGGAAAGAAGGGCTGTGTGGGACACAGAAATGATATTTGAGAACAGAAACTAAGCAAATGTCAACACAGCCACATGGCTATAATCTACTGAGTGCCAAGAGGAAGGTTGAGTGTGTTGTTACTGAAGCTGGGGTTGAGATAAGGGTGGGAGGGCGGAGACAGGACTGGGAGTTACCTGCTTAAGGAAAGAAACCCTAAACAGTGTTTTTAAACAAAGAAACATAGTTACAAATATTATTGGCTAAGTTTCTTGAGCTCCTACCATGTACTAGTAAATCCTTTATATGATCTTCTTTAATACTCCAGACAGCTGTTATGTAGATACTATTCTACAGTCACCCCTCTGTGTTTGTGAGGGATCAGTTTTAGTAACACTGTATTAATTAGTTTTGCATCCCTGTGACTACAATACCTGACAGGAACAATCTAAGGGAGGACAGATTTGACTCACAGTTTAAGAGGGTTTCAGTCCTATGGCAGAGAAGGCATGGTGGAATATCCTAGTTAATAGCAGCAGGAGTATGTGGCACAAGCTATTCATATCATTGTAGACCAAGAAGCAGAGGGTGTGACAGAAACCTGGACTTGGGTAACATTTCAAAGGCCCCTCCCAGTGGGGCCAGCTAGACCTCAGCTCCCAAAATTTCTATAGTCTCCCCAAATAGTGTTGCCATTGGGGGTGGAGACCAAGTATTCCAAACATGAGCCTGTAATGGTCAGTTAAGTTTGCCTCTTTATGCTTTGCCTAAAGCATAACAACACCCTTCCCACAGCTATCATAATCTAGCCATACCTAAATTATTTATATAAAAGAAAGTATTGCCTGTTCATAACCTATGAAATCCTCCTGTATACTTTCATTAATTAACTAATTAGTTCATTCATTGAAACTGAGGCTTCCTACATTGCCTAGGCTGGTCTTGAATTGCTGAGTTCAACTTATCCTTTCAAGTCACCCTTCTGAGAGTTGCGATTTTATACATGAGGCAGCATATCTAGGCCCCCAGAACCCAGTTGTTTGAATCATTTCTGCATTCCTTAGAATACCAATACAATTCAAGCATGGTGTAAATAGTTGCCATATAATGTGTAGGAAATACTGGCAAGAAAATATTGCAACATGTTCAGTCCAGAAGCAAAAATTTAAAATTTAATATCCACAGTTGTTTCAATACATGCAGAACCCACATGCACAGATTTACTGTCTTTCTGTTTACAGAAACTGTGATTCAGAGAAGTCACTTTGCTCAAAGTTTACAAGCACAAAAGTGGTACAGCCAGGTTTGGATCCAAGGCAGTCTGAGTCTTCCTTAAGTATACCAAACTGTTCCACTGAATATCTTGTTTCTCTTATTTAAAACCTTTCCCTCTTTGCTGAATTGTTCTCACCAGCCTTTAGACATATCAAAATCAGTTGTTAAATTTTAGAGGGCAATTTTCCTCATTCTGTAGAGCAAAATCTCCTTGAAAGAATGGCCTCTGCTTGCTGTCTTCATTTGCTCTCCTCTCATTCTTTCTTGAGCCCACACCAGCTAGACTTTTACCCCTACCACTTCAGTGGCATTGCTTTTGTCAAGGTCACCAGTGACCTATTTGTTAACTGCAAAGCTTGATTTTCAGTTTTCCTCTTCCTTGGCCCCAGTTCTCATCCACATAGATCTGTCCTTTTCCTTTGTCCTGTGAGAGATGATCCCTGATTTGTCCTGTGGCAGATGATCCCTGCTTCTTTTCATATCTCCCTGGTTGATCCGCTTTCCTCTTCAAATTCCTGACTTCCTTATATGACAATCTCAGAGTATTTCTAACTTCTATCACAATCACTCCCTCAGTCGTATCATTCTATCTTATGAAATTAAATACCATGAACGTGTTGTTGGATCCTAATTTGGTATTTGTAGTTCAAATCTATTTCAAACTTCAGAACAAAGCCAACCACTTATTTACAGTTGCATTTGGATGTCTAATAGAAATCTGAAATTTAATACATTCAAAACTAAAATGTTAATATTTCCTCTACAATCTGATCTTCCCACTACATTTAATGGTCACTCAGTCTTCTGAGTGTCAAGTCAAAAGCCTGGGTATTATTCTCCCTTTTTCATCTTCCCTCTATAGTCTAACATCAATCTCCATTCTTTGGTCTTCAAAAACTTTAGGATTTCCCCATTTTTATCAATCTTCTTGCCACCATTGTGGCATGTTTGGATTATGGTAATGGCATTTTAACAAGTCTACTTGGTTCCTCCCTTAGCCCTTTAGCCTAGAACAGCCTAAGCCATGTTAAAACCTAAGGCTTATCAAAACCTTTCCATTGCTCTCCATCTCATTGTAAGCTAAAGCTAATATCTATGCAATATGCACAACTTCACCACTTTAGCTATTATTATATATTACATTCATCTGGAAAACTAACATGTACCGATATCTGGGCCTTGGTCACAAATAAATTAAACTTGTATCTCCAGGAGGGATACTATGTGCTCTGGTATCTGAAGTATTTTTTTTAATTAAGTTTTTCAGGGGAGTCTGAAAAGCCAGGGATGGTTGCGAGTGGCTGAGAATTCCTGGCCTCATTACTCTTTGACTTTACCTTCTATTCATTTACCTGGCTTACTGGATTATTTTTACTACATGCACATTCAAAAAAAAAAAAAGGAGAGCACGTTCTTTTCGCGTGGGGGGGGTGGAAGTAGCTGTTCTCTCTGCCCTACTAAGACCCATCCCTGGATCCCAAATATGATTTACTCTCGTCAACACTCAGTATTCTTTTAAAAGTCAATTTTTGGGCTGACCAGGCATTTGTTTAGCAGATAAGTCTCTTGCTGCAAATCTGATAACCTGAGTTCAATCTAGGACCCCACGGTGGAAGGATTGTCCTCTGATCGCTCACGTGCATGCTACCCATAAATAAGAGAAGTAAAGAGGAAATGAAAGGGGGATCTTTCCACAGGAGACACTCCCATGCGGTAAATCCCATCATCTGAGGTTGTGCATGATAACGTAGATTCTTATGGGAAGCTTTCTTTGATCACTTAGTTAAAAATGCTTTTGTCTTTCTTGTATTCATTTCAACTATGTTTACCAATAACTTAAATATTACTGTTATATTTAGTTCTTATAGTGGGTTCCTCCCTTATCTAGAACCTATCTGAGGGTATGCTAGACCTATTTTGTTTTCTATTTCCTCAATACTTGGTGAATAGAATGCATACATTCAAAACATAGATTTGTAGTGAATTAGCTAGCAAAGAAGTTCAGCATAAAAGCAGTCAAATTAAATGAAGATGTGAAGGAAAGTCACTGTTAAGTAGAATGAAATCGTTTTCTGAAAGCAAATAGCATACAGAGTCCTAAGTTGTATGGACTGGAATAAAATTGGGATTCAGAGTAAGAAAACAGAAAGACTCAATCAGAATGGACTAAAGGTGGTGAATTGGAAAGGGGGGGGGTGGGTGAGAAGGGACACGGGTGTATATTCGAATTAAGGCATTTTAATTGACGTAGCTCAGCAGTACCACAGTTTCGCCTAGACGACTGTCTACAGGACACATGGTGTTTTAGGACTATAGTAAAAGTAACATGTGTATATTAAAACAACATGGTTTACAGAATCTGATAAAAATGGTAATGCATACTGAATTAAATGGAGATCATAATTCGCTGTTGCCCACATTTGCTTTACATAAAATCTGTAGAGCAAGAACTTTTGGGATTGACACACATGTTCTCTATAATTTCTCTCTGTTGTACAGTATCACTTGTAGCATTATCTTTAAGATGATTTAACGTAAAAATTAAGTTTGCTTCCCAAGTTAATCATATATAGTCACCCAAAACAACATGGGTGAATTTGATGAAATCTGTGCCTTGACTCCACCCTATACATGTTAATACAACTGTCTTCTGGAACTCATAGCTAAAAAAAAAAAGGGGGGGGGTACAGAAAAGACATGAAACTTTTCATCAAAACCCTTGCATTCAAATCTAAAACTAACTATGGGAAAAGTTTTGTTTGTCCAACAGGACAAACGTCACCAACTTAACTTGGCTGAGAAAGAAAGTATAGCGTTTGCATTGAGTAGATGTACAAAAACAGAGCAACGGAAAGGTATGACCCTCGAACATCGAAAAGAAGAAAAGCCCTCAGTATTGCCCTAGACCAAAAAACACCGGACCCCTCTGTGGAGCCTACTAACAGTACTAGTTAAAATGAGTCCTAAATGAAACTTACTCCCAGAGGTCCACAAGTTCTGATATGATGAACTTTCTGCTTCCCCCCAGCTAAACAAGTGAAGAATATGACAATGAATCTTGAAAGGTTTCTTGGAAGCCCTTCCCACCACTGTAACCTCATGGAAGACAATTTGCTTAGGACAGAGTAATCCTTTAATAAACCCGAACAACCTAGGTCTATTTCTTTAAATTGACTACTAGACAGGAATGTGGAAGGGAATTGTACTCCTCTTTCAGAGACCAATATAATACTAAAGTCCTACGGCTATGCATAGGCAAAATATATTAATACAGGGAGCTTCGTTGACATCAGAATGGATTGTTCACATAATCAGGGAGAGATGTTTGGCCAGGGGATCCAAGGCCCCACAAAAGGTTAAGGGCTCTCTGCCTCTAAGTTGGGAGTACTTACAGGAGGGAGGCAATAACACCTGCTGCCACGTAGACCTGACGTTACATGGGAGGGATGTATTGAGACCACAAATGCAAGTGTACAGATGGTCTGGGAATGACCAGAGAGAACTCGCTTAACTCAAACGCCATACCAATAAAGACAGATATATGGTTCTCCCTGACGTACAGCAAGATCCTCCGAACCAGTCCGCCTCCACCAGCTACACCTCAGCTCCCTGGAATAATACTGTGCAGCACGAGGCACGCATGTGCCTGTCTTAGTATCCCAAATCTAATTGGCTAATTGGCTGCTCTCCTTTGGAGAAGCAAACCCACGGCTAGATGCCACAAGCTTACATCAACCCCTCTACGCTTAGGAGAGTGTTGCACACAGCACGTAAGACCCTGTCACATATTTAACACAGGGGTAAAATGGTAACTTCATGAGATACATCATCCAAACTGTGTCCTATGCTAAGTACCTCCATCAACTTATTAGTAGCTGCCAATAATACCTATCGAATCTATTGCTTGGTGTTTCATTGAATGTGAGAAGTCCTCATATATACATATCCTGGACAAACGTGTCATGCATGAAGGAAACAAGAGAAATTGAACAGAGTCCAAGTCAAACATGCTCGCAGAAGAGTTGGACTGTTTTTAACCCCCATCCACCTGTGCCCCTATTATTAAGCCTACGGGAAAATCAACCTGCCGGAAAAAGAGGGGGCGTGGAGACATAGTAGAGGGCTAGCGATTGGGAGTGAATGGTGAAACACAGGCAATGGTCTGGACAACTATTTGATCAACTTGATTGAACAAACAACACCTGTCACCCCCCAACTGGATCGGTGGGGCTGAGTGTATTGGGCAAAACGCACCTCGCAGATAGCGTTTTGCGACTGAAAGGCATGCTTGTACACCACATGGATTATCACTTGACGTAAAAAATGAAAAAAAAAAAAAAAAAAACTGAGAGAAAGATGCAGGACAGTTATTAGGCAGAAGATAGCTGAATCTGAATGGGGATGGGGGGTGGGGGGGGGAGGGAAAGGGAAATAAGCCTGAACTGAATTGGAAAATGATGTATGAAATGCACAAAGCATCAATAAAAAACTAATTAAAATAAATAAATAAATAAATAAATAAATAAAATAAATTAAATTAAAAAAAGAAAAAAAAAGAAATTGGGATTCATTGTCAAGTTCTACAGAGGTCCTTAGGTTTTGTTCTTATCAGTCTACTGAAGTTTATGAGCCTCTTCCTAGATTGTTTTTAAGTGAACAAAAGAGTACCCACAGAGACTATTGATTTTGAAGTAGCTAAAAAATTTGAAGGCATAATATATAAGACTCCATATTAACATATTAAATTGGGAGCTGAAATTTTTTCTGTACAGGAACATAAAATAAATATCTTTGGCTTTGTGGACAATATAGTCTGTTGAAATTAACTTTGCCATTGCAATTCAAAAGCAGCTACATTCAGACGGTATTTGAATTGGCCTGGCTGTCTGCCATTAAATTTTTTATTTTCAAAGCAGAAACAGACATGGTTACTCAAATAATAAGATCTACTGGTGGGTCTAAAAACTGTCATAATTTTGAAGTAACCATAGGAAAAATGATATTTTGAAATATTGACACCACCAGCAATATGATATAAAAATTTTTATAAGGTGTTGGTTTCAAAATCACAGTGACTACTAATATTATCCATGTCTTTTTCATTTCTGGTTGAAACAAATACCAAATTAGAAGTCAGTAAGATGAAGATGTGATTGTTCCCATCCAAATTTATGGATCTCCTGAATTCTTTTTTTCTTTGAAATACTCATAGTTTGGATTATTCTTTTTTTAAAGAATTAAATTAATTTGTTATTTTTTTATGTGTATGAGTGTACTGTCTGCATGTAGGTTGGTGCACCTATGTCGGAGGTCAGAAGAGGGTGTCAGATTCCTCTGGAACTGGAGTCAAAGACGGTTCTTAGCCACTGTGTGGGTGCTGGGAATCGAACCAGGGTCCTCCATAAGAGCAGTCAGTGTTCTTAACCGCTGAGCTATCTCTCCACCCCCAAGTTTGTGTTATTCTTTGAAAATGTTGTACATCTATTTTATACAACATATTTTGATTATATCCACACCTTACTGCCCCCTTTTAACAACCCTTAGAATCTCTATCAGTTTCCTCCTCAGTTTCAAGTCCTGTTTATTTATTTACTTACATATTTCTTTATTTTAACCCATTGAGTTCATTTTGAACGGCCAGCACGTGGCCATGCTCCACTGGGGCATGGGAAACATACCAGGGACCCCAACTCTAAAGAAAAGTGACTCTTCCCTAGCAGCCATCAACTGCCAAGAACTCCTCAGATAGGGTGGGTCCTTGGGAACACCTCCCACTCAATGCTGGAATGTTTAACTGGCTTGATCTTGAGCAGGTCTTGTGAAGCTGCTATGAGTTGAAGTGTACAGCAGCCATACCATGCATGTCCAGATCCCTTGAATTCTATCCAGTGAACCCAGAATAAGAACTTCCTGAGCTAGAAGTCTTGAAAAGTAGTTTAAAATATCCATATTAATAATCAAATGGTCATTTAACTAAGGCTGAATAACTCCTTCTGAACTTGAAATACACGCACCATCATGGTCATACAGCTTTGTAATTATGATATGGGATAATGGAAAGAATTTGATCTGTACAGTGTCTCCCAGTTTCTAGAAAGGAATATCAGCTTGTCTACAGGGAAGAAGGAGAGTTGAATACAATTGTCTGGAGCACAGCAAAGGAATAATCAGGTAGAGGTTTTCATCATTCCTTTTTATTTTCCTTTTATGTGTATGTGTGCCTGCACATAAGAGCACCTGTATTGTGTAATGCCTGCTGAAGTCAGAAGAGGGCACCAGATCCCCCGGAACTGGAGTTACAGACGACTTAACTGTCATGTGGGTGCTGGAAACCAAACTGTGTTCTCTGCAAGTGCAGCCAGTGATCTTAACCTCTGAGCCATCTCTTCAGCCCCATCATTCTTTTTTATAATACTAGCTGCAAATTGAATATATGTATGCAGTGTAACTTGATCATATCTAGGTCAACTCTCCTACAAGGTCAACTCTCCTACAATGCCCCCATGCCCCCAGTGCAACTCCCTCCCAAACCAATGTTGTTTTTTTCTCTCTCTCTTTTTCTTTTTAAAAATATTATCCATTGAGTCCAATTAGTGCTGCCCATATGTTCATGGTGTATGGCCAATAGCTGGGGCATGAACAGCCTACCAGCAGCCACACCTGCAAGGAAAAGTGACTCTCCTGCCTTAGCAGCAATCAACCTGAAGCAGCTCCTCTGGTAGAGGTGGTGCCCTGTGAGACCCTCCCCCATCCATTCTGGAATTCTGAGTGTCTTAATCCTGTGCAGGTCTTGATAAAGTAGCCATAGCTGCTGCGACTTCTTCATGTGTGCAACAGCCATGTCATATCCAAAAGACAGCATTTCACAACACTCTCTCCGGGTTTCACAGTCTTCCTTCCCATATTCTGGTTCTTACATTCTTTCTTTTCTCTTCTACAATGTTCCCTTTGCCTTGAGGCCTGTGTGTGTGTGTGTGTGTGTGTGTGTGTGTGTGTGTGTGTGTGCATGTGTATAATATTTATGTCCCATGTAGGGCTGAGAACTCACAGTTACTTATTTTTAGCACTTTTATCAGTTAGGAATCTCTGTTTTGACTACTTCGATTTCATAAAGAGGCTTCTCTGACCAACTTTCACAGCAGCCCAGGTTTAAGAGTAAAAACATAACTAATTGGAAGGTAGTTTGACTACAGATGATTTAACAAAACAAACTCCTGAGGAAATTGCACAAATATATTGCTTTGTCAAGACTTCAAATCTTTGATGAAGCTAGCTTGGTCCCCGTACATATATCCAACGAAGGGTAATGCTTTTAAGGAAAGCAACAGAAGGCCTGGGACCTTGGCCCGAAGGACCTAAGGCAGAGGATCCTTTCCATGTAGTTCCCATGTTATTTCAAACCCTCCAACTCATTATATTTTCTCAAAGCCCTTTAAAATATCCCAGTAATAACTTTCAAGGACAAAAATTCGTAAACGTTCCTTTAAACCCAATTTTGCTTTTTTTTTTTTTTTTTTTTTGACAGTTCCATTATAATTACAGTTACTACATTGATTGGTTCAAAGACACTGTGTGGATTTCTAACCAGATTCAAGCAAGACCTATTTTTAAGACCCTGGAACTTATTGTCCCTTTAAAGTGTTAGTTAAAAGAAAAAGAAAAAGCCTTGTGTTTTGAATTTATGTTAATAATAGAAAAATTGCTTGGCACTTTTGATGAAGGAGTTTAAAGTGAATGTAACACTGCATTTATTGACTTCATATTTCAGTGCCCATCCAGATTTATTGATTAGAGTAGGAGTGACTCAAGCCAAGATTGATTTGATAGAAATCACAGTCTGCTTATTTATCATGTAGAAAAAATTTACACAATTACCTAGGCATTGGGGTATTACTTTATTGACCCCAAATTATACCTTGGCTGAGTATCAAGTTTTCACTGCTTCCTCTAGTCTCCTTTCAGGATTTTTCTTGTTTGCATATGAGCAAGAAACTATGGATAGAATATGTTTTGTAGTGTAAATGCTAGGAACTACTTTGAAGTACTTAAATATGTCAACACATTGCGATTAGTATTCATGGTGCCATTAACATAGTTGGATGAAGGTTTTCTTTCATTTTATCTATAACAAAGCAAATGAAGGATACTGTTAACAATAGTACAAAATTTCAAGCACTTTAAGTATAATCATTGATAGAGTAGTATATCAATTAGAAGTCAGTTTCTATTTGATAGAGCAGCATGTTAAGGCACATAGACTAAGAACAACCATTCATGCAACTGTAGGTTGTGGCAACAGAGCTAACACTCATGAAGCACTTAGGATATGTCAGGATCTCACTGTATAATATATTCATAGGTCTTGTTTTGAAAAAAATTAATTTCTAAAAATATCTATTAAATCGATTTTGGTATTGTTCTCATTGAACATTGCAGAAAATCAAGCCTTTGAAAGACTAAGTGACCTACCAGAATTTGCACATGTAATTCATGAAACTAGGATTAAAAAAACAGACTTCGGTGAGTTCTCTTCTTTGAGTGTTCTCGGCTGAATTATTCCTCCTTCAGAGTTAGGAGAGAATAAGAGAGAAGATGAGATAAAGAATAGACAAAAAAATATTTACTCCAAATGTTAAATTTTGCATCTTTCAGAATTCAGTTATGTAGGGTATGGATTCCTAAATCCCAAACAAGTAGCATTAGATTTTGGTAGATGAGGGGTTAACTCAGACTGCTACTGGTTATTTTCTTTCAATACAACCAACACATTTCGAGGGAAATAGCTGTTCATAAGTGTTAAGGGTCTTATTACTGTTCAAATGCCCTTTTAATACGCCTTATGCTGGCAAAGGTACATTACAAATGAAATACAGGGGAAGAATCATTCAAAGTCTTCGGATGGTGGCATTTTGTAAACCTCAAAGCCATACTACAAATCTCCCTTGAACCTCTGGAAATCCATCTTCATAGCACAGAGTAGGTGGGAAGGTGCTTGCAAATCCTTTTCAACCTGACAGCTCAAAAACCTAACTTGTTTTCTGATTCCTCAGCCATGACAGGTTGGTGGCGGTGTATTTTTCACTTCAGAAGGTAAGGACTCTTGCTAGACTGTGTGAGTCTGAGCAGCTTGGCTTTAATGCTGGATTCTAGGTGGGGAGTACAGAGAGAAGAGAAGGCAGCGTGCATCAGGCCTCTATAAGTGTTTTTATATGAAAAGGCTTTGATAGTAAACATAACATTTTAAGAGTCTCTGTATATTTTGAAATATTTTCATTGATTCTTTGAGCATTTCAGAGCCTTCCCCCATCTCTAACCCTCCCTACTCTCAGCTTCCCCCTCCCCCGACTTTATATCTTTTATTTATTTTTATTTATTTTTATTTTATGTGTATGAGTATTATGCCTGTATGAGTGTACCTGTGTTGTGTAATACTCACAGAAGACAGTGGATGGTGTTGGATCCCTTGAAATTAGAGTTATGGATGGTTGTTAACTGGGCACTGGCATTTGAACGCGGGTCTTCTGCAAGAGCAGACAGTGCTCTTAACCACTGAACCATCTCTCCAGCCCCATGTCTTTTAATACTTTTTTAAAAAATTTTATTTATTTATTTTTTATGTGTATGAATGTACTGTCTGCATGTAGGTTTGTGCACCCGTGTCGTGCAATGCTGCGGAGGTCAGAAGAGGGTCTCGGATTCCCCTGGATCTGGAGTTCTCCTGGAATTGGAGTTACAGACGGTTCTCAGCCGCCATGTGGGTGCTGGGGATCGAACTCGGGTCCTCTGCAAGAGCAGTAGGTGCTCTTAACCGCTGGGCTATCTCTCCAGCCCATGTCTTTTATTGTTAATTTTCATTTTGTAAATCCCATTGAGTCTAGGTGGTCTTCATCAAATGCTCTTTGGTGTGATACCCATCCCTTGGAGTCCGATCAACCTACAACATATCACACCCTTAAAGAAAACTGACTTACGATCTCCTGGAAGCTATCAAATGACAATAAGTCTTCAGCTCTGGCTAGAGTTCCGACCCACCTCCCCCATCTATGCTGGAATTTAGTCTGGCTTGGGCTTGCACAGGTCTTGTAGATACTGTCCCAAGCACTTTTGGTTCACATGTGCAATTATCTTCTGGTGACCAGACAGTACAGTTTCTTTGTATCCATCTACAACCTTTGGTTCTTACAGTCTTTCTGTCACATCTTCCACAATGATTCATGAGCCTTTCAAGGACAGAATGTGATGTAGGTATCTGCTTTATGGCTGAGCATTCTGGTTTATGGCTGAACAGTCTGCAAACTCTTATACTCTGCATGTTGACCAGTTGTGGATCTTAATGTTAATTACCATCTGTTAAGCAGTCTGGTGAGTGCTGAGAGAGCACTAATCTATGCATATAACTTAGTCATTAGAAGTCAGTTTAGGGGCTGGAGAGATGGCCTAGCGGTTAAGAGCACCAACCCACATGGAGGCTGAGAACCGTCTGTAACTCCAGTTCCAGGGGAATCCGACACCTTCTTCTTACCTCCACTGCATTGCACGACAAGGGTGCACAGACCTACATGCAGCCAGTACATTCATACACATAAAAAAATACCTGCAAGAAGAGAGGTGATAAGGCCCTGCTGTCAAAGACCTGACATTAACATGGGAAAGATGCATTGAGACCATACATGGAAGTGTACAGATGGTCTCTGGAATACCAGAGAGTGTTACCAAAGGCCACTAAACCAATAAAGCAAATATGGGTCTCCTTGAGTCAAGCAAGTCTCTTCTGCCAGCACCAGCTACACCTCATCTGCCTGGAAATACTGTGCAGCAGAGGCAGCCATATGCCTGTATATCCCAAATCTAATTGGCTATTAGCTCTCTCCTCGGAGGAATAACCCACGGCTAATGCCACAAGCTTACATCCTCTAAGGGTTAGGAGATGTTATAAGCCATAGTAATACCCTGTCATATTTAACAGAAAAAAAAATGTAATTCATGGATTAACATACCATCCAAACATCTGTGTCTATACCAAAATAACCTACCATAACAATTAGTACTGTTTAAATACCTATATATCTAATTGCTTGTGCTTCATTAGTAGGATCAAAAGGTTATTCCTGGACANATTTTTTTTTCTGGACACTCCCCCAAGAAAGAATTATCATAGTATAATTCTCAACTGTATCTTCTCACTATATGGTAGAAATAACGTACTGCAGGAGATTAGTTTTTAGTAAAATATTTTTCTTTGTAACTTTACTGTAAAAAACTAATGTAAGATTTGCATTTGAAATTCACTATTAAATATCTTCCTGTCTTGGCTTTATTATAAGATTTCTGTCTATCTACCTTGGTCATAGGTTGTGGGAGTGTCTGATTTGGGCTTAGGTGTGCATGAACTAACATTTCCAGCCAGCGTGTGCCATAGACACACGTGAGGGTCACAGGACCTCTGGGTCTATACCCATGAATTGAGATGACATGATGTTACAAGGGTCTGGGATTGGCCCCTGGGAGGTGATGTCACACTGCCTATATAATGACATGCATCATCTGAATAAATGGCCAGTCTGTATTTAGAATTGCACTCTCCCATGTGTCCTAGTGCTGCGCTTTTGCAAACATGCTTTCCCCAAGAAATGTCCCACCTGGAAATGACAGCTTACTACAATAGGTGTATCTTATAATTGTTTATTCTCCAAATTATTTATTAGGCCTTGGACTTTATCATCATCTTCTGAAAATTAAGTGCATTTTTTGATAAATCATTAATTGTATTAATGAATGACAAGGCTTATATCTTTGTGTCAAGAGGTTCAGAGTAGATCAAAATTATAATTAATTTTGTCCACATTGTTTGTCACAACTATACTCTAATCCTTGGATAAAGAGCATAATCTTATCATATTTGCAATAATTTTGCTTACTTACTGTGGGGTCTACACGTTGATATTTGGTTTTGTTTTACTTTTAGTGGAACGCACTTAGGGAAAATGAATCTTTTATTTTTTCCTGGTTTTCAAATATGGATTACACTGGTTTTCAATATATCAGTGAGCAAATTTACCAGCCCTGGAAAGAAGTATAAATACTAAGAAGAAGGGAGCATATGTTATGTTCATAGGAATATTTGTTTAGGAGTTTTTATGACTGAGGTTGATAAGGGATGGCAAATAACAGATACATTTTAATTAATGATTAAAACAAATATTATTTATGTATATTTTATAAGTAGAAAAACTTTAGATGGCTGAAAATTTTGATGATATGAGTATGCAAATTAAAATAATAGCTCATATAATCAGGGATTTTTGTCAAATATTACCCAGAGTTAATACAATCTATATAAATAATTTTCTTTCTTTTAAAAAATATTTCTGAATTTTTGTGATTTTCATACAATATAATTTGATGTTATGTATATTCCCTCCCCTACCTGTACCTTTCCTGACTGTTGTGCACCCAGTTCACTGTACTCCACTATATATACAATACATTCTGTAGATTTTGATTTGTGTCCCTACTTTATTCTCAGCATGAGTCAATCCACTGGAGCCTGGTCATCCCACCAAGAATCCCATCTGTGGAAGAAAGTCCCCACTTCCCAGAAGCTATCAGTTGGGTTTCTTTGGTTTTAGAATTGTGATCTCTTACCCACTTCTCCCACTTCTCCATGTCTTGTATTTTGTCTGATTTGAGCTTGCATGTGACTTGGTGATTGCTGTCATCATTTATGTGAGTTCATATGTTCAGATAACCAACTGTAAATAGTCTAGAAAACTATCTGCTTGTGGTCACCCATCACCTCTGACTCAAAATCTTTCTGCTCCTCTTCTACCACAGTGATCCCTCAGCCCTGGGAGGAATAAGTTTGAAATAAGTTTCCTATTCAGGGATAAGCACCCTGAAGTCTCTAATTCTTTACACAGTGGCCAGTTGTGGGTTTCTGTGTTAATAATCATCAGTTCCATAAAGAATCCTCTCTGGTGATACTTAAAATATGCATTCAAGCCAGACATGGTGGCACACGCCTTTTGATTCCACCACTTGGGAGACAGAGGCAGGCAGATCTCTGTGAGTTCAAGGCCAGTCTGGTCTACATAGTGAATTCCAGGACAGCTGGGGTTACAGGGAGATCCTGTCTCAAAAAGACCAAAAACAAACAAACAAAAAAAGAGATTGATTTGCATTCATCTTATGTTTAAAGGCAGCATTGAAAATGTGTCACTTAGGGTTAAATGTTTCACTAACACTTATTCTCTGTGTTTGAGCCGTATTAGGTTCATCTATGTCTTTTAACCTTTCTAACCTCAGGTTCTTAGTTATGATATATATGTCAGGTGTATGTTCCATCCTATGAAGCAGACAATAATTCCAATTTGAAAATTGTTGGTTACTCCCATAATATTTATGCCATCATTGCATCAGCAAGCATATCTTATCAGTCCAGAAGTCCTTATAACTAACAGGACTCATCCCTGGGGAACAGTGTCAGGAGAGGGAGTCCGTTCTTAGTCCTGGAGTTTTATTTATTAGCCATGGAATCTAGTACTATCAATCCAGCTTTTATTAGGTATGTCATTTCCACTTCCTTTTATAGCACATATGTTCATCCTTTAAGAATTTTCTATAGTGGTAGGTTTCCATATGACATCTTCAAAAGACTCGTAGCGTTAGTTATCTCTTCCCATACTCTCTCCTTATCCTGCCCAAACCTTCCTCTCCCCATTTAACCTGTCCTATTTCATTACTCATTTCCCCCCTTAACATTACTGCATTCTTTCTCTCCTCCTAAGCCCCCATCTCCCCTTACTGGTTTCCTGATCTCTATGGAGTTCCATTGCGAACACCCCTGTTTAAAGAATCAACACATGCATCGATTTATGAAAGAGAATATACATGTGACATCTGTCTTTCTGGGCCTGGTTACCCCATGCAGGATGATAGTTTCCAGTTCCATCCTTTTATCTGCAAATTTCATACTTTGGTTTTTAAGAGCTGAACAATATTCTATTGTGAGTTTCTGTGTTTTTAGCAGAATAGTTTTGACAAATTCATTAACTCTGGCCTTCTCTGTGTATCAGTCTATCTATTCCACTCAGTCAACTGTTCCCCAATTATTCCTCTTTTTTGTTTAATTTTTGGTTCTTTTTTGAGACAGGGTCTCTCTCTAGCTCCAGCTGGCCTGGAACTTTCTCTGTAGACCAGGCTGGCCTCGAACTCACAGAGATCCTCCTGCCCCTGCCTCTTGAGTGCTGGGATTAAAGGCATGTGCCACCTTGCCTAGCCCAACTCTACCTCTTACAGTATGTCTATCTATCGCTGTGCAATTTGAGGTGGCAAATAACCCATCTCCCTTGACTTTTACTCTGCCTACTGTCCATTGCACCTTAAATTTACATTAAAATGTTTTATTTATTCAATTATGTTTTCACTTATTACATCCATCCATCTACCCACCCTCACATCCACTAATATGTTGCCTTAGTGTTTATTATCTGTTTTGTGTTAGAAAAAAAAAGCTCTAGTGAGATCTAGGAATTCAATGATAATTAGAAAAATACTTTCTTTGTACTTATATATGCAGCCCAGCCTCAAGGAATAGAGGTGATAACAAAGTATATGAATGCAGAATTCACTTCAACTTATGCTAAGTGCCGAGACTGACATGAATGCAGCAGAGAACTGTGATAAATGATATCAGAAAGGTATTTATTTAGCATGTTCTTATGTTAACTCAGTTGAAATTGAGACTTTTCTCTGGAGGAAACTTCATTTGACATACAGATACATTGTGTACTAGTGATCACGCATTATCTCACTAGAATGGTCATTTTGTCAGAGGACAGTGCTCTGAGGATATAGGTCTCAGGACACATCATTTTTGCATATCATATATCTTAGGCAGTGGAGAAATAGAATGCTATCTGATTCTATGTGTCCTAAGCTGTATTGCAGATGCTATTGTCTAAAAGATTACATGTTTTTATTATAACCTAAATACTAACTGTTGTCCACTTTACTGCAGGGATTGTAAAACCTCTGAGTCATTAAACAAGTTGACCAAGTCACAGTCTTAGCTAGTGGCAAAACCTAGGAATAGCAGGGTTAGAGGGAGTATGTGGAGGAAGAAAGGGAACTGATGGAAGAGGGGACAGGAGGAATTGAGACAATGGAGGGGTATGAAGGAAATAAACTCAAAGTACATTATATAGTTGCATGAAAATGGCCTTATGCTACCCTGTGTTAGATAGCTTTAGTGTCAACTTGACACATCTGGATTGAGGGAGCCTCAAATGGGGAATTGTCTCCATTGGACTGGCCTATGACCATGCCTATGGAGACAATTGTTGAGTTATGTGGGAGGGCCCAGCCCACTATGGGTGGCGCCACCTCGGCAGGTTGTTGTGTACTGTATAAGACGTCAGGCTGGGCACGGGTCAACGGAGGAAGCCAGTGAACAGCAATCCTCCATGGATTGTGCTTCAGCTCCTGCCTCCAGGTTCCTTCCCTGAGTTCCTACCTTGATCTCCCTAAATGATGATGAACTGTGACCCCTGGAGATCTGCGTCAAATAAATCCTTTTTTCCCCAAGTTGGTTTTGGTCAGAGTGTTTTGTCACAACATTTGAAAGGAAACTAGAACATACTCTGTATAATAAGTTTTAGAAAAAAATTAATATCTAAGACATTCCAAAAATGGAAACAGGGACAGAAGACAAGGAAGAAGGGATATAGTGTCACTAACCAAAAATAGTGACGGATCCAGTCTTGTTTTAAAACTTATGATTTGCCTAGAGAAACGTGATAGACTCTTGAGAAATGACAAGGGGATATAATAAGAAGTACCAATAGTCAAGTTCGAATGGCACATCATTCTCAAGAAAGAAAAATATGGAGTATGAATGGTAAGAGTTAGCATGCTTTGAAAAGGCTATTGGAGTTAAGTTGTCAAACCCATCTAAAATGGAGATTTCCTTTAAATACAGTGTTTGGTTCTGTTTATTTGACTGGTTATAAATTTCAAGTAGGTTAAGTAGAAAACAATGATTGTTGAACTGTCTAGAAGCTCAACAGGCACATGAAGATCACGGAATTATGAATCACTAAGGGCTATATGGGTCCAGACAACATCCCATCTATAGATACTATTTCAGGTCATAATACATAATGCCAATTTTTGTCCCAAGCTCCACTTCCCATCACTAAAATGTGACAGTGATTAAATGCAAAATGCAAAATGTTGCAGTATGTAAGTATAAATTTAAAACAATAATGGCCTCTTGTCAGACAATATGGAAAAGCAAAGTTGCTTGGAATTTGTTATTATACTTGCAAATGCAGTACTATTTACAATGGGTTGACACAGTGCTACATAACTCTATACAAGGCAAGTGAAGGATTATGGAAAACAGGGCAGGAAAATTGTGAGCCCAGAAGAACACTGCCTTAAAGAGATCACAAAGGAACACACAAGGAGAAGGAAAACAATTTCAAGGTCAGTGTTCCTTAAATATTCAGAATAACCCCAATGATCCAATTTCTTTTCTTTTCTTTTTTTTTTCTTTTTAGTTTTATCCTTTTTTTGGTATTTTTGACCAGGCTGGCCTTGAACCCACAGAGATCCGCCTACCTCTGCCTCAAGAGTTCTGGGATTAAAGGCGTGCGCACCACGCCCAGCTTCTTTTCTTTTCTTTTTTTTTTTTCTTTCCGGCCTTCATTTCTTTGTTGCTTGTTTTGTTTTGAGACAGGATCTCAAATATCACAGGCTGGCCTGGAACTTTCTATGTCTCCAAGGATCTTGAACTGATCCTCTAGCCTGCACCCTTGGCATTCCAGGATTGCAATGTGTGCTACCATATCTGATATCCAATTTATTTTATTAGTCAAAGACCAAATTATTGAAGTTTGGCTTCCAGCCTAATAGAACCAGTTGCAACATTTCTTAATTTTCTTTTAATTCTTTTTAGGTATATGTGTTCATGTATGTATGCATATATGTGTGCAGGTGTGTGTACACATGTGTGGACAGCCATGTGAAGGCCAAAGGTTGATGTCAAATATTTTCTTGAATTTTTTTCCTCCATATTATCTTTTTGACTCAGGGTTTCTCACTGAACCTGCAGACATTTGGTTAGAGTTTCTGGCCAACAAGCCCACATGTCATTGCCTCCCAGGCACTGGGGTTACTGATGCATGTTGATATGCCCAGCTTTTTATGTGGGTACTGGGGGTATGTTTTGATCTCAAGTCCTCCTGCTTTCATGGCAAGCATGTCACCAACTAAGCCATCCCTCAAGATTTGTTAAAGTTTTTATATATCTTATTCATCTATGAATTACAAGTTCCATGAAGTCAGAATCAATGCTAGTCTTGTTAATTTCTTTATCTCTAGCATTTAAAAGTGCCTGACACATGGATTTCATTTGTTTTGCTTGTAATCCAGTAAGACTAGCTGTGGTGGTTTGAATGAGTGTCCCCCCATAGGCTGTAAGTATTCAGACATTTGTCTCCAGTTGGTGGCACTGTTTTTGGAGGTCTTAGAAGGTGTGGCCATGCTGGAGGAAGTGCGTTGTTGGGGGCAGGCTTAGTGAGTTTTAACAAGCCTCCTGGTCTACAGTCTCTCTCTGCTTCCTGTGCTCTTTGCGAGATGTGACCCTCGGCTTCCTACTCCAGATCCAGCTGCCATGCCTCCTGCCACAATGGACTCTAATTCCCTGGAACTGTCAATTGTAAGCTCAAATAAACTCTTCCTTTTATAAGTTCCTTGGTCATGGTGCTTTATCACAGCAACAGAACAGTGACTAGTACAGTAATTTGGTACCAGAGAGTGGGCTGTTGGCTGTTAAGAACCTGACCATGTGGATGTTTGGAGAAATGTGGAAGACTTTGGAACTTTGGGCTAGAAAGGCTGTTGACTGCTGTAAGCAGAGCTTAAAGGGCCATTCTAGTGGAGGCCTGGAAGAAAGCATTGCTGCAAAAAATGTAGTTCCAGAGGAAAATAGAGACTTAGGCAGCAACTGGGATA
>VZQC01014342.1:933163-1015038 GCA_009823505.1 Rhizomys pruinosus | reverse complement strand
TATATACATATTTTGGAATAATACAAATGGGAGAGAACAACAACGACAAAAGGACTGGGTCAAAGAACTGACTGAAACAGTTAACTTCTGCCCAAACAATAAACCCCTGCAGAGAAAAACTTTATAAAGATTGAGAAAAAGATGCAAGACATGCAGAATGCATGAACTAGTGTGGGGTGGGGGACATGGAAAAGGGAATGTGTCTAAATTGGACTGAGAAATGAGGTATGAAATATACAAAATATCAATAAAATATTTTATTAAAAAATAAAAATAGCCGGGTTTGGTGGTGCATGCCTTTAATCCTAGCACTTGGGAGGCAGAGGCAGGTGGATCTCTGTGAGTTCAAGTCCAGCCTGGTCTACAAAGTGAGCTCCAGGCCAGCTGGGACTAAAGGGACACCCTGTCTCAAAAAGACAAAAAAAATAAAAATAAAAATAAAATATATAGGAAAAAAAGTGCCTGACATATACTGGGCATGCTAATAAATATTTGGTATTTGAATGAATACTTATTCTCTTGGCTACTTTGAAAGCTCCTGTGACCTTTCCATCATACAGAGGAATTGCCTTTAGGCTTTGTACCTTTCTTTAACAAATGATTTTCACTAAAACATGCTTATTTTATACTATGTTTTATTTCTTCAGGGACTCTGTAAAGAGAGAAGGTTTTAACCAGTAAGATTAGTAGTTTCCAGCACTGCATTAAACCAGGTACAGAAAGGAAGGAGGAAGCCACTTTAAGTGATTAGAACAGAGGAAATAGAATGTAGGGGACTGGATACAGAGACAGTGAAAATATGTGTAAGTGTGGTCTTGCCTCTTGGGTGAAGAGTATGTTGAAAGTGCATAATTTGGGTATGAACTCATATACTCTAAGGATTAGAATGAATCTTTAACTTTATTCAGGTTGACTCTTTGGGTGGTCCTTGCATCTCAGGATGGATTTTGCCTGTTCCAACATGTGTTCTGTTTTTTTCTTGGGCACAGAATGTCATTGTAATAAGGCCACATGTCAACAAAAGATAAAAGACTTCTATCTTGCATGCAGCTACCCAAGAACAGAAGACCAACTTTTAGTCAATTCCCAGAAGTTTCTACAGTGGAGTAGATACTCTTAAGAATGGATCCTTTGTAGTTCTTCTGCCTTTCCTCCTTCTAGTGAGGACATGGTAGTTGAACGCTAAAGAACTATAAACTGTCCTTAAAGATTGAAGACATGTAATAGGACAGAATAGGAATCTAGACTGGTTATGGTACTGTAGAGGTACCCTGTGCCTTTGAGTTTTCTAATCCCCCAAATCCCATGATAAGGTAAAAGCTATCTTTCATTTATCCATTGTTGTTTTTATTTCTGATACTGTTGATTGTAGGATGTTTCATCTGGCGAAAAGATTGCACATACATTTGCTTGGATAAACAAACAAATGACGTGTTGGAAGTAAGACTTTAGTTTCCTAAAGAAAATATGAAGCTGTTGACATTATAAAATGCCCCTTGGTATTTCAGAATGATTTCTATGTAGACCAGGCTGGCCTTGAACTTACAGAGCCCCACCTGCCTCTGCTTCCCAAGTGCTGGGATTAAAGATGTGTGCCACCACGCCCAGCCTTCAAAATTATTTCTATCTTTCCCAGAGGATTTGGTGATGTTTTGATTTGGTCCTGTCATTGAAAACCCCAACTGATACAGCTTTGTTGTTTGATATACTTTCAGTGGTAGATTTATCTTTGCATAGCCATTACTAATGGTAATTTTTCTTTACTGAGTATGAATTTGTCTTTATTTAGATCCCTCCTACAGTTCCTGGAATGCTTTGGGGATTGCAAAGAACACTCTAATCACTTTTTCACATGCCGTGAGTTTGAAGAGGTGCTCATGATCCTCTGAGTTGGCTCGTATTCAAAGTGTCAGCACTTCTTTCAACTACTCTTTACCAGACATGGTTGCTTTATTTCAATGAACTTACACTTGATTCATGTCTATTCATGTATAAGTTCTTGCACAAACCATAGAGCTCTAGGCTCTATATTCAGTGCAGCCCCATTTATTTAACAGACTCAATTGAATTAAGGAAAATGTACTTTCTACTTGCTCTGTGCTAAATTAGCAGCTTGTGGTTTACATAGTGGACCTCACTATTTTAGGTGGGCTAAAATCAAGGTTAAAACAAACATGGTCACTTAATCCTATACTATATTATAATCAGTGTGTATAGCAAGAGACTTAAGGGTTTAATTCATTATTAACCACATTGTACACAAACCAGCTTCTCCATTTACATAGTAACAAGCAACATTTTCAGTCATTAGCTGTTGCTTAATCTGCTTAAACAAAGCTCTCTTCCTAAATGCTTTCTTTTTGAGCTCTCATCTCCATGCCTGCCTATTTAGAAGCTGCCAGTCATTTGTAATAGAAACACACTTCAGGAGAAACCATTTTCTTAAATGCATTTAAATACTTTGTAATCTTTCAACATGAATATCCAGGAGTTGTTTCTCTCCCCATGATCCCACTGGAACACTAGAAAGAGTCATTGATTTCTACCTGCCAAATTCAATAAAGTATTATTGTTCCTCCACTCTGTTGATACATCTGTGGTATTTGACGTGCCATCCTTTGTGGGTTACTGATTAGGGACCACTATCGTTTCTTCTCTATGACCATTCATCGATTTCTGGGGAATTTGCTGGGTCCTCATCTCTTTTCCGATGTCCAGGCCTCACTCCAGGTCTTTCTGTCTTAGACTCCCAATTGCTGGATTACTGCTATGTTTCCTGATGCGCAGCTTTCCCATCACCTCTGTACCATTGCTGATCTTCAGAGACATGACCATGGCTTGATGCTTTTCTTACTTTACAACTTTTCCCTGAATAATCCTATCTATTTATGTGGAACCATCGTAAGCTAATGACTATTTGGGTTTTATGCTCTCATCTCAAAAGGTTTTCGAGCTACAACACAATATTTTTCAACTTCAGTGGAAATAGAGGCAGTAGTATATTTTCATTTAATTTTAATGTTTTTTTTTTATTCTTTATTTGAGGCAGGTTCTCCCTATGGCCTCAGCTGGCCTGGAACTCTGTATGTAGACCAGGCTTGCCTAGAACTCACAGACATCCTCCTGCTTCTGCCTCGCAAGTCCTGAGATTAAAGGTGTGTGCCACCATGCCTGGCTAAATTATTTTTTAAAAAAATCTTTGTTACTTTGTGAAATTTACTTTTATATGTGTGGGACCATGAGTAGCTGTGTGCATGTGTGAGCATAGGTACCTGTGTAGTACAGAAGAGAGTTTCAATGCCCCTGGGGATGGAGTTACGTGTAGTTGTGAATCACCTAACATAGGCTCAGGGAACTAAACTTGCATCCCCTGGATGAACAGTAAGTGCTCTTAATCACCGAGCCATCTCTTAAGCCCCTAATTTGTTCTTAAAACATAAAACCATAGAATTGTATGGGATATTGTGTGATGTCTTAACACATAGCACTGTTACCTGGGGGCTAATCAAGAGCTACATAATTGGACTAAAAGCCATATCAATGGGAGGAAACTCATGGGTGGCACTGTAAATATAGCCACATGCACATGGCTGGAAAGGTCATACATCCTAGAGAAAACTCTATCTCTGTCCTATCTCTAAACAAATGAATTTCCTTACTGTATGTTAAATATGGATCCTTATATTTATAGACAAAGTAGCATACACCACTAATCAAAGAAGCTCTTTTTTGCAACAGATGGAAGCTATTACCAAGTTGCACAACTGAAAACACAGAGAATTATGTCTGAGAGATGCCCAGCCATAAGTGACTCATCTACAGTAGAACCTCTATCCCTAATGGTCATGGAACATAGTGGAACAGGAGCTGGAGAGAATAGTAACACGTCCCTCAATTCCCAACAGTACAGCTTCCTCATACAACAGAATTCCATGCACA
This sequence comes from Rhizomys pruinosus, assembly GCA_009823505.1. Taxonomy (NCBI): domain Eukaryota; kingdom Metazoa; phylum Chordata; class Mammalia; order Rodentia; family Spalacidae; genus Rhizomys; species Rhizomys pruinosus. The sequence continues at coordinate 1,011,099 of VZQC01014342.1, read as the reverse complement.
TAGGGGGCCACAACTGGCTAAGTTTTAGAGAATAAGAGACTGCAGAGTGTATGACCCTGGATAGGACTCCTTTTTTTTTTTACACAACATTTTTTTTTATTGATGCTTTGTGCATTTCCTACATCATTTTCCAATTCAGTTCAGGCATATCTCCCCTTCCCTTAGGACTCCTATATTAAATTTTACCCACATGCAGCTCAAGGATCATTTTGGAAGAGGGAGTACAAAAATTGCAAGAGCCAGGGTTGGTACATGAACAAGAGACTTTCGGGCCACTGGAAATTTGTTCATATGAACTTGAAACAATGGTGACAGCAGGCTCAAGACCCATGCTGACTCAATCAGACAAATACCCAGCACAGAATTGGGGAACTGAGTAGCAGTCCCTGACATTAGGTGAAAAACTATTGGCAGATGATTTCTGTTGGGTTAGTGTCATGGTTAATCCTGGGTGTCAACTTGACTGGACTAAGGAACAAATAAGAGAAAAGGGTCTTCTGATTGGACCACCTCAACCCGGATGGCCCACCCCAAATGTGGGTGTTACCTTCTGCCGGCAGGCAGTATTTAAGGCCATGGCAGCGGGAGCTGGCCCCTTTTTTCCTTCTTCCTGCGGCTTGCCTCTCTCTCATCTGGTGAGTTTGTCTTGCTGCTGTGATCAACCTTTCGGATCCCAGCGTGTACTGAGACTGGCAGATCTCCTGGAATCCATTCGGGCCTTCAGCACTAGACTGGGACTCCTGAGACATCCAGCCTTTCGGACTGAGCAGTTCCCTGGATTCCCGGCCTCTCCAGTTCAGCGCTACTGTTGAGCTCCGTCACGTGAGCAAATCAATAAATTATATATAGTTATATATATTCATCCTGTTGCTTCTGTTTCTTTAGAGAACCCTGACTAATACAGTTAGGAAGAGTTGATCTTGAGCTTCTTTTAATATTTTGGGGGGGTCTTTTCGAGACAGGGTCTCCCTGTGGTCCCAGCTGTCATGGAATTCACTCTGTAGACCAGGCTGGCCTTGAACTTACAGAGATCCGCCTGCCTCTGCCTCCTAAGTGCTAGGATTAAAGGCGTGTGTGACCACGCCTGGCCATGATCTTGAGATTCTTTAATGGGAGACTTTAAATAGGCTGACTAGACTCCAGTGGATAAATTTGTGTGGTATCAGTCCATCACACGTAGATTACAGGGAAAAGGGAAGACACAAGACAGCTGTCAGCAGCTGTCCTAAACCACAGGGCCAAAGGCTGACAACCTTTCCACTGCCCTCTTATCTAATCTAACAACTACACCAGGCAATGCCCTAATGGCACTCCTGGATCCTCCAGACTGCTGCCTGCTTGGCACTCTACAGTCTAATTTCAGACTGTCGCCTGATTGTCGCTCTACAGTCTAATTCCTGCCTGGGCACTCACCACACAGCACAGCTGGTGACCTGATGGGTCTCCTTCCAGCCCCCCACCAGCTTCCTGAGTTGGTGGTCTACCTGAACTCTGTCCAACCCACTGGCCCACTAATAGACAAGCCTCAAGGGCTAAGATTACATGCACGAATATCGGCTGGTAGTCTCTGTCAGACAGTGTGAAGGACTCATCTTTTTACTCACAGGATTCCTTTTTATACCCAGAGTGATATCATATCTCAGGGCCTGGTTTCAGACCCTGTGCCTCCTGTTCCATAACATCAGTACTTGTCACTGCCTTTGATCCCAAGGTGTCACGGGCTTGCCAATGGACATGCAAATCCTAAGGCCAGGGTTAGGTGTAAATAGACAAGCAGGGAATTTAGCATAAAAGAAGCCACAGGTGGCTTCCCTTTTCCCTACAAACTTGCATCATGGGATACCTGGATAGAAATGCTTGACCAGATACAACTTAACATATATGACAGAACACCTGAAATCTGGTTGGGGGGGAGTGGCTATGGGGATCTGGGAGGGGGAGGGAGAGGGGTCTAAATTTGATTACTATGTATTATACAAAATGCACAAAACTCAATAAAAATATTAAAAATGAAAAAAAATGAAGAAACTTCACACTACTATCACATAAGGATATAATAACATTAGAGTTTGGACTTAATTTAAAAAGGGAAGCAGTTTTCATTCTGCTGCAAATCTTTAAAAAATATTTTATTTATTATTTTTATGTGTTTGAGTATATTGACTTCAGGTATGTAAGTGCGCCATTGGCGTGCAGTGTCTGCGGAGGTCAGAAGGGGGCTTTGGATTCCCCTTGAACTGATGTTACAGAAGTTGTTAGCCACCATGTGGGTGCTGGGAATTCAATCAGGGTCCTCTGCAAGAGCAGCAGTGCTCTCAACAGCTATGCCATCTCTCCAGCCTCCAAACTGCAAGACTTAAGCAGAAGTAAACATATTTCAATAAAATGACATTTTGTTTTATACTTTAAAAACAAATATAGCTACCTCTTCAAACATAAACTTTCAAAATATTTTTCCTTTTTGATGTGTGTGTGTGTGTGTGTGTGTGTGGTATATGCATGTATACGCATGTATACGCATTCACACATTGGGAGAGTGTGCACCTGTGTGTGTGCATTTGGAGGGTTGTCCTCCTCAGTTTTCTCCATCTTGTCTTTTGAGACATGGTCTCTCACTGAACCTGGAACTCACTAATTTAGTAGTGAGGCTAGCCAGCCAGCTCTAGAAATCCACTTGAGTCTTCCCCTTCTATGCCAGCTTACAGACACTTGTGGACGGATCTGGCCTTTTACATGTATTCTCAAGTCCTCATGCTTGCATAGCAAGCATTTTATCCATTGTGCCATCTCTCCAGGCCAGCTTCTATCTTTTGGATGGAAATGTACAGTAGAAAGTTATTGTATGTGATTTTTACCTATAGTTATCTTACTGTGTAATAACACACCAGAGATTCTGCTTTTGTCTAACTCCTAGTACCCATTGGCTAATCTCTCTCCATTCCTAACTCCCCTGTGCTCTCTCAGCCACAGGAAACCATCATTCCACTCTCAACTGCCATGAGAGCTGCACAATCTTGATGATTCTTAGGTACCATAAAATATATCTCATAAATTCATTTATCATCTTCCCCCTTTTAATTCACATACTCAAGCCAACATCTTGTCTATAGTTATTTCTCCCAATGAACCTGTCATGTATTAAGAAGTTCATTACTGGGGCTGGGGAGATTTCTCAGTGGTTAAGAGCAATGATTGCTCATGCAGAAGGCCTGGGTTCAATTCCCAGCACCCACATGGTGGCTAAAAACTGTCTGTAGTGCCGGGCGTGGTAGCAAATGCCTTCAATCCCAGCACTTGGGAGGCAGAGGCAGGTGGATCTCTGTGAGTTAAAGACAGCCTGGTCTACAGAGCAAGCTCCAGGCCAGCTGGGACCAAAAGAGAGAACCTGTATCAAAAATACCCCCCTCAAAAGTTCAGTATTGTATTTGTAAATCCTTCAGCAATTCCAAGGAAAATTCAAATGTATTTTACAGTGATTCTGGATAACATTTTACTACTGGGGATAAACAACAACAACAGCAACAACAACAACAACAACAAAAACAAAAACCCTTGTGCATGCTAGGAAAGCACTCTCTCCCTAAACTGCTGAGAACTATGGTAAATACCCTCACTAGAGGATTCTCTTTTTTTTAATCTTTTAAAAAATTTTTATTTATTTATTTATTTATGTGTATGAATGTACTGTCTGCATGTAGGTTTGTGCACCCGTGTCGTGCAAAGCCGCGGAGGTCAGAAGAGGGTGTGGGATTCCCCTGGAACTGGAGTTACAGATGGTTTTCATCCACCATGTGGGTGCTGGGGATCGAACCTGGGTCCTCTGAAAGAGCAGTCAGTGCTCTTAACTGCTAGGCCATCTCTCCAGCCCCTAGAGGATTCTCTTATAGGATATGTTGGCTTCATGTAGAAAATCAGTGATCAAGACTCAGAGGGAAGGGAATACTAAAGAGGAAAGTGTTGTTGACATGATTAGGTTAGGAGAGACAGAGATGTTGGGATTGTTGAACACCTGGGAGAAGCACAAACTGAAGGAGTTCAGGGAAAAAAGGCACTTGAGAGGAAAACACATACACCACGAGAACCGGGTGGGAAAGACATGCACCAGCAGAACAGGGTGGGAAGGACATAGACCAGCAGAACAGGGTGGGGAACACATACACCAGCAGAACAGGGTAGGAAACACATACACCTGCAGAACAGGGTGGGGAACACATACACCAGCAAAACAGGGTGGGGAACACATACACCAGAAGAACAGGGTGGGGAACACATACACCTGCAGAACAGGGTGGGGAACACATACACCTGCAGAACAGGGTGGGGAACACATACACCTGCAGAACAGGGTGGGGAACACATACACCTGCAGAACAGGGTGGGGAACACATACACCTGCAGAACAGGGTGGGGAACACATACACCTGCAGAACAGGGTGGGGAACACATACACCTGCAGAACAGGGTGGGGAACACATACACCTGCAGAACAGGGTGGGGAACACATACACCTGCAGAACAGGGTGGGGAACACATACACCTGCAGAACAGGGTGGGGAACACATACACCTGCAGAACAGGGTGGGGAACACATACACCTGCAGAACAGGGTGGGGAACACATACACCTGCAGAACAGGGTGGGGAACACATACACCTGCAGAACAGGGTGGGGAACACATACACCTGCAGAACAGGGTGGGGAACACATACACCTGCAGAACAGGGTGGGGAACACATACACCTGCAGAACAGGGTGGGGAACACATACACCTGCAGAACAGGGTGGGGAACACATACACCTGCAGAACAGGGTGGGGAACACATACACCTGCAGAACAGGGTGGGGAACACATACACCTGCAGAACAGGGTGGGGAACACATACACCTGCAGAACAGGGTGGGGAACACATACACCTGCAGAACAGGGTGGGGAACACATACACCTGCAGAACAGGGTGGGGAACACATACACCTGCAGAACAGGGTGGGGAACACATACACCTGCAGAACAGGGTGGGGAACACATACACCTGCAGAACAGGGTGGGGAACACATACACCTGCAGAACAGGGTGGGGAACACATACACATGCAGAACAGGGTGGGGAACACATACACCTGCAGAACAGGGTGGGGAACACATACACATGCAGAACAGGGTGGGAAACACATACACCTGCAGAACAGTGTGGGGGACACATACACCAGCAGAACAGGGTGGGGAACACATACACCTGCAGAACAGGGTGGGGAACACATACACCAGCAGAACAGGGTGGGAAACACATACACCAGCAAAACAGGGTAGGAAAGGCCTGAGCCCAACCTTCCTTTAAGGTCTTTCTTCCCTTTCCCTACCATTGTTTCTTTCCTAGTGTTCTGGGTGCTAGATGTTCTCCACATAGACATACAAACCTAAAGATTTGACACTAACATCCACATAGTAGTGAGAACATGTAAAACTTGTCTTTCTTGATCTTAGTATAATGTTTCCAGATCCATTCATTTACCTGAAAATATAATTTTATTTTTCTTTGCATTTGAATAAAATTCCATTGTATTAGGTACCACATTTTTATTGTGCATTCATCAGCTGATGGACACCTAGGCTGTTTCCATGTCCTAGCTATTAAGGATAGAGTAGCTATGAACATGAATGAGCATTTCTCTGAAGTAGGAAATAAAATCCTATGGCTATAGGCCCAGAAGTGGAATAGTTTGGTCATGTGGTAGATCTATTTCTAGTTTTCTGCGGAACTGCCACACTGATTCCCGTAGTGGCTGTGCCAATTTGCATCCGAACCAACGGTGCATGAGGGTTCCCTGTTCCTCACATCGTCGCCAGCATTTGTTGTCTGTTGTTTTCCTAAGTAGTACCATTCATACTGTGGAAAGATCAAACCTTAAAATAGTTTTAATTTGCATTTTTGTGATGTTTAAGGATCATCAGTTACTTTTTAATAACATCGGAGAAAGGTTTTCATGTAGCTTAAGGCTTCATCTGCAAACTAGTGGGCTATGATAGAGAATATGCTCAAATTACATTATATACCTGAATGAAAATGATCATATATAACCCAATAAAATGAAATAAAAATGAAAGCCAAGTACTTAACATTAAATAGATACTAATTTATTTTTGAGGCATTCAAGGTCATATGGGCTTTATGAATTGATAAAAGGCAAGAGTTCATTTGGGTTTTTAAAGGTGTTTATCTTCCTTTGGCAAGTTATTTAACCTCTACATTTTTGGATATTAATAAGATTGCTATCCTACTTCCTTATAATACTGTAATAGTTTGCTTTGTGTTGCAGTGACAAACATCTCTGATCAAAGCAACTTGGAGAGGAAAGGGAAAGGGTTTATTTGGCTTACAGCTCACAGTCCCAGAATCAAGGTAAGCCAAGACAGGAATGCAAGCAGGAACATGGAACACAGACCATGGAGAAACACTGTTGGCTTGCTCCTCCTGGCTTGTTCAGCCTGCTTTCTAAAGCACAGTGGCCTGGACCCTCCACATCAATCAGCAATCAAGAAAATGTCTCAAAGCATGGCCACAGGCCAATCCCTTAGAGGTTAATTGTCCAATTGAGCTTCTCCGTTCCCAGGTGTGTCCTTAACGATTGAAGCAATCTGTCACAACTACTACAAATTATTGATCAGAGATGCTTTCTTGGGGCAACCTAGTATTTGTTTCAAGGTGTCTCACAGGCATACAATGATATAAATGAATTATCAATTTTTATATAATTTCTCTGAATTATTTTGATACTGTGTCATATTTAATTTATTTTTATTTTAATTTATGTGTATGAGTATATTACCTGCATGTATGTAAGTGCACCCATGTCCTGCAATGCCCAAAGAGGTCAGAAGAAGGTGTCGGATCTCCTGGAGCTAGAGTTATGGATAGTTGTTAGCTGCAGTGGAGGTACTGGGATTTGAACCCAGGTCCTTTACAAGAGCAGCCAGTATTCTTAACTGCTCTCTAGTAGTCCCCATTTTGTCATATTTTTGTAAGATTTTATGAGCTTTGAAATTGGGTCATAGAAGCATAGGTTAAGAGTCCACCTTCAACCCTGGCCATAAGAAAAACTGTGGTAAGTTAGGTAGGTTAACTTCTCATTATATCAACCTTAAAAGCATCAGAATGACACTTAATAATCCTTAAAAACACATTTAAATTGTTATTTTTAATTGGAAATAAAATTATATATATATTTATATATATATATATAATTTATATATATATAAAGTAGAACATAATATTTTCTGTCTTATTAGTGTGTTAGTCAATTTTCTGTTGCTACGATAAAACCACCATGACCAAGGAAACTTATGAAGGGAAGAGTTTATTTGAGCTTACGATTGACAGTTCCAGGGAATTAGAGTCCATTGTGGTGGGAAGCATGGTGGCTGAGGCTGGAGCAGAAAGCCGAGGTTCATATCTCACAATGAGTACAGGAAGTCAAGGAGAGAGAGACTGGAGACTGGCAAGGCTTGTTAAACTCCCTAAGCCCTCCCCCAGTGGCATACTTCCTCCAGTGTGGCCACACCTTCTAAGATCTCCCAAAACAGTGCCACCATCTGGGGACAAAAATGTCTGAATACTTAAAGCCTCTGGGGGACATTCTCATTCAAACCACCACAACTAGTATGCTAATTGTATAAACCAATGGGTTTCAATATGAAATCTATACACATGTATTTAATGTACTTTGATTGCATTCATTCACTCTGTTATATGATATTTTGAAATATATACCCCAGGTTTCATGAAGCTAATTAAAATATATGTAGTACAGCATATTTTTGTTTTGTAGTGAGTGTATAAAAATCTCTATTCTAGAAAAATCTCAAATATACATTAGTATTAAGTATTCATGCTTCACAATAGAATTTCTGAACTCATTCTTTGTGTTTGAAAATTTGTGTCATTTCACCTTTAAGAATCTTAACTAATCCCAAACCCACCAAAGATCTGTCATGAATAAATTTGCCTTAACATTGTTATGACCCTGTAATTTGTTATATTTTTATACTTAGTGATAAACAACTGATTCAACTAATGCTTACTAAATTGCTCAATTCATGACAGAACAAGATGAATATTGTGCTGTTTTCTATATGTAGCCGAAGGGACACACCAAATAAGTGAATTGAATAGGAAAAATGGATGTGACAGCTTGGCCTGAGGGCACTGTCAAGCTCCCATTTCAAAGGAAACAAAGGGCATGGCAAGATCAATTATTAGATCAGGTCAGCATTGCCTATCAATAACCATGGAAAAAAATGTAGAAACTGATGACAAACCTGAGTCATACGCTAAGGACAGCCTAAGGACAGGTTAGTATCCCACACTTACACATTTGTCTGTACATGGCCTCTCTGGCCTTCTTATCACATGTAAACTGGATGATCACTTCATTTTAAGATAAGAGTTACGATAGGAGACTCCAGTAGCCTGAGCTACATGCTTGAAGATGATTTACTTACTGACAAAATTACTTATGGGGGAGGGGAGGATATTTATACACTTATAGAATCCCAGATTAACTTGGAATGGGTCTTCTTTCCTCACTGCTGCCAAATTTTACATAGTGTTAGCTTCCTTCTTAGAAATCAGTCCTTTCCCCTGCTGCCGAAGACCTGATGTTAACATGGGAAAGATGTATTGAGACCACACATGCAAGTGTACAGATGGCCTCTGGAATACCAGAGAGTGTTACCAAAGGCCACTAAACCAATAAAGCAAATACGGTTCTCCTTGAGTCAAACAAGACTGCACCGTCAGCACCAGCTACACCTCACCTGCCTGGAAATACTGTGCAGCAGAGGCAGCCATATGCCTGTATATCCCAAATCTAATTGGCTATTGGCTCTCTCCTTGGAGGAATAACCCATGGCTGATACCACAAGCTTACATCCTCTACAGGTTAGGAGATGTTATAAGCCACAGTAAGACCCTGTCATATTTAACCGGAAAAAATGTAATTCATGGATTAACATATCATCCAAACATATGTGTCTATACCGAAGTAACCTACCATAACTATTAGTGCTGTTAAAATACCTATATATCTAATTGCTTGTGCTTCATTAGTAGGATCGAAAGGTTATTCCTGGACAAACTGTCAGCCCATGAAAGGAAACAGCCAGAATTGACCAGAGTCCAAGACAACAGCTCCAGAGAGAGTGGACTGTTTTGCTTCTCATCCACCTGTGCCCCTTTTCTAAGCCTAGGGAACAATCTGTGGAAGAGGGGGCGTGGTAGAATGTAAGGGCTGCGATTGGGGTGAATGGTGAAACCACAGCAATGTAGTCTGGACACTCATTTGATCAACTTGATTGAACATACAACCCCTCACTCCCCGCTGGATGGTGGGGCTGTGGGGGTTTGGGCACAACAGCCTGCAAATTGGTTTTACATGAAGGATGCTTGTACTCATGGATTATCACTTATAGCTAAAAAATGAAAAAAAAACTGAGAGAAAGATGCAGGACAGTTATGGCAGAATGCATGATCTGGGATGGGGTGGGGCTGGGGGGGAAGGGAAAGGGAAATATGCCTGAACTGAATTGGAAAATGATGTATTGAATGCACAAAGCATCAATAAAAAAAAAGAAATCAGTCCTTTCAGAAGAGGATTACAAGTGTGATATTGTAAAGAACTAAGGCTGGATAATTAGGCATGAAAAAGGGTGTCTCTGAAGTTTTGGTTTGTCAAAGAGTTATGAAACTTTTTATGTATGGCTACTTGTGACCAATCTAGGAGCAAATTTCATCTGGATACAAGGAAGAGTTTCCTATCATTTGGAGCAATCCTAGATGAATGGGCCTTGATTTTATATCTGGCCCATATGTTACAGGTCTTTGGTTAAATACACAGATCAAGACATTGGACAGATGAGTTCTAAATTGCATGGGTGCTTGAATCAAAAATGTTGTTGATAAAGTACCATATCTGTATGACAAATTAATGAAGATTTAAAAAAAGATAGTGATATAGATTTGTAGTCTGTAAGTTCTTTTAATTAAGTGAGGTCTGGTAAGATTTTATTTGGCAATATATAATACTTTTCACTTCTGAACTTAAATTTGTTGGAATTTGGAGCTAAGATAGCTAGGCTACAAATGTATACTCTACTACTTACTGAGTAATCTAAAGAAAGTTCCTTAAACTCCCATGCCTCAGTTTTCTTATTTGTAAATAGGAATACTAATACATCAAATGTAAAGCCTATGAGTAGTACCTTGTTTATAATAAATAAATGTTCTATCAGTGTTATCTGTTAACTTTCAGTTGAGTTTAGATACTGGACTCTGCTACAGTATAAAATGCCATTGTTTGCATTACCCAATAAAATACCCAGACAAAAGCAATTTAAGGGAAAAAAGCTTGAAGGCACAGTCCATCATTGTGGGGACATCCTGGTGACTAAAGTTCGAGGCAGCTGGTCATGTTGTATCTGCAGTGAGGAAGCAGAGAGCAATGCTTTCTGGTGCTCAACTCCTTTTTCCTTTTTGTGCAGTCTAGAACCTAAGCCTAGTGAAAGGTGCTGCCCACGTTTAGGGTGGGTCTTCCTACCGAGATTAACCTAATGGTTATGTCTCTCAGGTATGGCCAGAAGCTAATCCAATTTAAATATTCTCTCATGGGTGTGCCTAGAGGATTGCTGACTTAATCACGTCGAGTTGACAATATTAACTCTAAAACTTACTAAAGAAAACAATTCACCTCTCAAGGTGAAGAGTAAATGAGAATGAGGGCGTTATCCTGTTTGAGCTCTTTCCTCATGAAACCATAGGACAATAAATGAAGGTATACTCTCTAACGAGGCTACCAAAGAAAGAAAGAAGAAAATCATATCACTTCAAATGCTACTGTCCATAGGCCCAACATAGAAAGGACATAGTTTAGGTATGAAGCAAAGTCCTTTTCAATTTCTACAACCTTGCCCTTCCTTTTCCCATCACAAAATTTCATTAGGATATTTCACTAGTCCCTACTAGTAGCCTTTGGGAACTACTGAACTAGATGACTTTTAAGATCCTTTATCCATGAGATGTTATAATTCTATGAGGGAATTACATTTGTGCCTAGTCCACAGAAAAGAACCAAGGGACTGAACCTTGGTCAAGGGACATGTGTTTGTATAAGGGTTGGCAGTCAGGCCCAGAATAGAGTAATTTTTTTGTCTTTGGAATTTTTTATTGTATTTCCCAACTGTCAATATGGAGAAAAAGGCCAGAGGGTTATTGTCAGGAGAACTTAATGTTGAACCTGTATGCCCAACTTTGGGCATTGGGACTTCCATTTCCAGCTTGCGCACCTTGAGAGCTGGAAGAAATGGCAGAAATACCAATTTCAGCTTCCCTCCCAGGAATAACATTTCAAATGTATTCATTTCTTTGTCTTAATATTTTATTACTAGTTTGCAGTTCTCCTTGTCCCACCTGGGATATCACTCCCCCACCTGCATGAACAGATGAAGCTATAGTACAGCAAATGGAAAAAGAAAACCACATATCCAGGGTGATTTATCATGAATGTGAAATTCTATGCTCACCTGAAAGTCAAGGAGTGGGAATCCCAAGCTATTTCAAAATTCATATTACAAGACACACAATCAGATGCCCCCAAACCACAACATCTTGTACTCTATTAATCGTACACTGACAAAGCCCTTTGGTTGCATTTGTATTTCCAAATAAATACAAACATATGTCAACATTTTTTATTGATTCTGGACTTTCCTAGGAAGGAAACACTGTTAAATTATAATAAATGGTGTCAACTAAAACAAATAGCGCAAAACCCATTAAGAAGGCATTTGTTGCAGAACTTGGTTTGATTTGTTAGCGTCAGTTGAAATCATGTCAAAATAATGTCTTCGGAAACCAAATAAAAATTTGTTGGCAAATTTGTCTGAAGCAAGCATTTCTGGAGCATAAAAATCCTTAAGAATCAATATGGTTTTATTCAGTATGCAAATGTACTGAAAAGCATTGCAGCACAAATTCCTTTGCCAAATGATATGATAGTGTTAGTGAATTAATAAATAATAGATGATAAATAATATAGTGACTGTATCAGATAATACATTTATAAAGTAACAGAGGGAGAAAAGATTAAAGAGGATAATCGTGGGAGAAGATCAATTTTTAGATAAGCTAAAATAACATTTTATATTCAGAAAAATTAATGGAGTTTAGCCCTGTAACTCACAAAGTCCAGTTAAACTAAATTTTGCTGTAGCCTTTGAAAGAAGAAGGGAGCTGCAAAATGTCGAGTTCTGAAGTAATCATCATTTGAGCTCTGATATTAGTCAGCCTGCATGTATAATTTGCATAACCGTGTTTGCCTTCCAGGTAATTGGGAATTTAATTGCTATCAGAATAAAATCTGAGTCTTATTTCCAAATGGTGTCAGCACTATGTACCCCAACATGCATTTTTGAGATTTACTGCAATTAAGCAGATAGGAGGGTTGCAGTTGAAACTGGGCTTTAGTCAAAGCAAAAGTGACTTTCTCTTCATCGTAGCCCAGGATATCCTCTGCTGCTGCCCTCTTTCTCCTCACTGTGCTGTGGTATCTGAGCTGAATTTGACTTTGGGTTTTTCTGTTTTCTCTTCACAGTAAAACAGGTCCCTCCTCCTTCACAAGCCTTTTAATCTCATTGTCAGTATATTTAAAGGAGACAATTGAATATATTAGGATTTTAAATCCTTACCTTTTTCAATTTTGATTTTTGCAACATAAGAATTAAAATATGAATTACATCTCAACCCTCATCTGCTCTAACCAAAGATTAATCAAAGGAAAGTCTCCTTCTTTAATGCCCTATCCACTGTTAAAAGCAAGAAGGATTTGATCTCGGAATAACGAGCAGCATTTTTACTGAATACATTTAGCTTTATGACAAATTCACACTACACTGATCTTATTTTGCTAATTTTATAAAAATAATAGTGAAACTATCATAGTCCAGCACTGTCTTGTAAAATGGTATTTGAAAACTGCTATTCTAAATCAAGAGCATTGCTGCGCTATTAAAAAGGGAACATGATATTTCTTGTTGATGATTTTCTATGGTGGGGTGAAGTATAATTACAGAACAAAGCAGAATAAAGCTATGAGGCTCATCCTAGGGATCAGACCGTATCAGGCTGCTCTACGGTAAAGTAAAAAGAATATACTGAATTTAGGAATGACAAGACCAAATCACCGGGGGAAGAATGGTTTGGGAGAGAGTCACAGAGGCTTTGGAAACATGGCTGCTTAGAGACAAATGCCTATAGTTACTTTCTCTTGCTCTCACAACGTCTTTGACATGAATGGTTAGAATTGCAGGGCTTTGTGTGGTGGGGCTGGGTTTTTGCTCTCCACAGCACTCTGTGCAGTCAGCTTCCTTGCTGCAATGATTGGCTATTGCAATTCCCTTTCCTCTGTAAGGCCCTACTGATATCACTCCATTGCTGGTTGACAAGAGAGCATTTTTTTATTGATTTGACTTTTGCAAAGAATCCTATAAGCAGTCTTCTTAGAATCAGGGAGAGCCAAGTTATTAAATTATGCATACGTTGTATGTACATAAGTATAGTTATATGTGTTTGTGTTTTCCCACTTGCAATACAGATCATACCAATTTCCTTTTTACCTTTGCAAAAAAAGACCCAAAGTGCTAAATCAAAGCTTGAACTAAGTGCTGTCAGAATTCTGGCTTTGGGGGTTGTTAGAAGCATTTCGAGGGAAAATCCTACAGAACAATGCCTTGTTGTTAGTTGTGAGTGAAACCTAGAGACCATCAGAGGGAGTACTTTAGCTGCTTTGAAAGGGCTCAGAGGGAAACAGATAATAAATGTGCAACAAACAATCCAGTGTCAGAAATGATCACTATTGCAAAATGAGACTGAAAGCCTATTTTTTAGCAATGTGTACACATGAATTTCCAACTCTGGCCATGGCCAATATTAGTGGGGTAATTCTTTGAATCTGGATAAAGTGGAATCTTACAAGGACAAAGAGGATTTGCTCACTAACTGGTAAGAGAGGTCCTGGTCATGCATGCTTAAATGTGCTAATAGTTCCGGTCTTTAATGGTACTGACTTAATGAAGATGATATTATGCATTTTTAATTGTTCTACTCTGAGTTGACATTAGCCATGCCTTTCTGACTAATATGATTTGTTGGCCAGCACTGACTTTAGCTGAAAGGGAATCTTTAAATCATCAGTCCCCCCCCCCCGCCCATTTCTCTTGCTTTTGTGTACTCTAGTGCTTTACAACTTCATTGGTGGGCCCCACGTGCAGGCCCAGATCACCTTTTGCCTCATTAATTTTGAAAAATGTTATATCTGTGTGTGTGCCTGTGTGTGCGTGCGTGCATGCATGTGTGTGTGTGTGTGTGTGTGTGTGTGTGTGTGTGCGCCTGTGTGTGTCTATGTATGTGTGAGTATATGACATGCCTTTGTGGGCACCTGCCGAGGCCAAACTGTGATTCAGATCCCTTGAAGCTGCAGTTACAGGAGGTTGTGAACCACGCAATGCTGTAGTGCTGGGAATCTAACTCAGGTCCTCTGGAAAGGCCAGAAGGGGCTCGTAACTGTTGAGCCATCTCTCTAGCTTCCCTTTACTTCATTCTTAAATCGATGTTTTAAGTGGTAGAAAATAAACAAGAAACCCGAGACCACTTTAATGGTGTGTAAAACATTAAGTGAGGAGTGAATTTCATGTTTATTCTGCCCCGCCCCCAAATTACAATATTCTCCACCCCTCTCTCTAGGTGACTTTCGGTTTGATTTCTACAGCTTGTCCTGTAATTTGGCCTTTTCTCCTAAGGTAGAGTCTTCACCCTGAAATTTGTCTACCTCTTGCCAATCTTCTCTCCCTAGAATCTTTCCCAGCCTACTCCTTGATATCCAACCAAGAGACAAGTTATGGACACAGCACGATGATGGTGGGCACATTTCACTCCCGGGTTGGAATCTTTCTAGAATTTCTTGTTGCTGAGTTGGCCTGTCAGGACTCTATTGTTTGAGGCTGTGGGTCTGGCTCTGGATATCCAAAGTGTTTTGGCTGAGGTCTGGCTCTGCATCTTGGTCAGGTTCTCTTAGCCTCTCTGCTATTTACCGAGTCTTAGCTTCCTCTTCTTTCATATTTGGTGTTGGAATCCATCAATGATTGTCTCTGTAGCTGGTTCCTTGGGTGCTGCAAAAAGCTTTATCTCCATAGCTTTATCTTGATCAGTGATCCCTGAAATTTCTTGTTATTGGAGACTCAGCCTTTTGAGATAGGAGATTGTGTCTATAGGTGATGTTGGCAAAATTGTGTTTATGGTAGTGTGAAAATCCTCATATGCACTGTCTTAATGCAATAGTTCCTTTCTTTCTCACACAGCAATCCTGTGCGGGGTTTGAAGTCAGTAATGTGATTCTTCTTTTCACAGTCATTTAGGGATCCAGGATTTTCTTCAATTGCCATTTATACCTAGCTGGTGGAAATGAAGAGTAAGCCTGGAGAGTCAGATTTTCTCCAAAGCCTTGATCAGTACGTGCTGCTTTATAACTATTCTCATATGCCGTTGGTCAGCAGTCAGTTACATGATTACATCTAATTTAAGCAGAGCAGGAAATGTAGTTTAGTCATTTTACCTTAAAAGGGGGAAAATAAGATAGATTTTGGAGGAGTAACTGAAAGTCTCTGCCATAATAAATAGAGAAAACATACTTTTTCATAGCCTTTGATACTTTAACTAAGTTTTGTTAATTGGTAGTACAATGGAAAGCAAAATAATATTAGAAAATAGCAAAATACGGGTCAAATTCAGGGATAGAAAGAGGTAGGGGGATGCATTGACAATATGCCTTACTGATGGGAAAGATAAGATTTATCAGATTTATTGGAGGTTACAATGTTTTGAGGAGGGTCAGGACTCTTGCAACATCAGGGGTTGCTATGAGACTACTAGAAAGAGGAGAAACAAGGAAATGGGAAAAAATGAAGATTACAAAAAAAAGGATGCCTCTGGTTTCTTTTCCAGATAGTCTTGGGGTTAAACCTAAAATGTTTGCCAAGGAAGGACCTTTAATATGTGAACAATTGAGTTCTGCACTTATTTTTGTCAGCCACCTGAATTTGTGTCTCCCCAAACGCAGTTTGTCAGTGTACTTCTCCAGGTTCCTGTTTTTTATAAGAGATTTCAGCTCCATTCACAACCAGAAGAATTAAAATCCCACGAAGCTCTCCATTCTCGGGTGTTTGATCAAGTCTCCATGAAAGTTTCTTACCACTATCCATTTGGTGTCGGCAACTGGGTGCTTTATATACACATGAGACAAAAATATTTTCATGTAGGACTGAACCTTTATTGGTCGGCCTGCTCTTCATGAGCAAGGTTAGATCTCTAGTTCCTTTTCCCTTTCCCCACAGCCCTATTGACTGTGAGACATTGACTCATGCTGGTGACTGACTGGCATATCCTTAGCTTGGTAGCTGAAGCCTGAGGAGTTGAAGCCAGTGAGAAGTAGCTTTGCAGTGAGTCTCAGATGTTGTTTGCAGAGGTGTTAATGGGATGAATCTGATGCTGTTTCAGCCTGAAAGCACTTGGCAAAGGTAGACAGGAGGCAGAGGTCTGAGGCTGCAGAGGCATAGAAACCATAGATTTTGCTTTTTCGGCTTGTGTCCTAGATATGTTCATTAGAGGGCAAAAGAATCATTGAAGGTGGAGAGTCAACGGAGGTTGTTGGTTGTAAATGAATAGATTTCTGAGGTGCTTAGGGCTTTATTAGTGTAGATGGTTAGCAATGTAATTTGTGCAACATGCTCCAAAGTGTCCTTTTCTTATGATGCCTAAAGCTCCAACATTATAGATTACATTTTAAAACTTTCTAAAGTAATTTGAATAAACCAAGTAGATTTAATCAACAATTATGAAATGCATTGCTTCAAAAAGGCTTTATATATATTATTATATGTGTTTCTTATAACTGTCCTATGATGTAAGTACTGTTTCTACAGATGAATCCCATTTTACAGATGTTGAAATTAAGAGAGTGGCTCCGAAACAAACAGCTAGTGAATGGACATTTCTTTTGGGGGAATGATACCTATTCTATTAGAAGTACATGTATCTGATTATGCTATATTCCTTGTTAGCTAGTAGAGAACAGCAGAACTCTATTACAAAGGGAAGGAACATAATGAGTGCTGATGAGATTACTGGGGGGTAGCAAGATGTCAGAATGATTGTATTGTTAAAGGACTAGATCCTGCCAGCATCTATTTTCCTAAAACATGCATCATTCTTCTAATTTGTATGAATGTTATTCCAGTGATTAGCATTTTAAGCCTTGTCTTGTTTTGAAATCATTGTATTGACTGTACCTAGAAGTGATATAGGCTGTCTGTGAAGTGAACAGAGCTGACTGGGAGCCTATGGACAACCATTTACATTTGTTTTCTGTATTCACAATCAGTATGCCTTGCTCTTTCAGAGTGGCTCTCCAAGGCTGTTCTGCCAGGCTTGCTTCCTGTTCTCTGACTTCCCCATGGATAATTTGGTCCTGGACAGTGCTCTCTGATCATTTCAAGCTCCTGTTAGCTTTTCCCCTGTCTTGTGTCTCTCCCTCATGTCGTACTCAGTAGGTTACTGGCATTTGGTTCTACGGCTGTCTTTCCAGAATATTGTACCTGGTGTTACATAGCCCATGGTTTCAATGTACACCGTCTATGTCTCTTTACATCTTCAAATCATGTCTAAGACTTCTGTGTCTCACTAGATAGTCCATAGGAATAGCTGATGAAAACAGGAAGACGTGGCGATGATTTTGGTGGGCATTTCTTCACGTATCCCTGACCTTGGAACAATTTTACTGTGTAGATTCTATACATAAGTCAGTGAGTAGAGATCCATAAGTCAGTGAGTAGAGATCCAAGTACCTACTATGCCCAGGATGTAGCTAATCCAGGTGATTTGAGACAGCCTTACTAGGGCAGTGCAGTCTCTTATAAAGAAAGGGGAAAAAAAATAGCTGACTGACAAGCAGACTTTTCATTCCCTGTGCATTAACTGGCATTCAGCTCCTATATTTTGGCTCTGAGCTCGTTATCTTCATAATTATGCTAAAAAAGAGCAGATTTGGAAAGAACATCGGAACAGGAGGCTAAGTCTCCAGAGGGAGCCTTAGAAGTGGACTTCGTGCTTTCCCCCCACCACACACTATTAATCCCCCAGTCACATGCAGAGAATACAAATGCCCTTCTCAGGCCCTCTGCTTCAGTCTCCCCATAAGACAATTGACCTATCTCCACTGTAAGGAGCAAAGCCTCAAATAAAGCAGCTGCTGAAAGGACTTTGTCAAGCTGGAAATGAATTATTAATATGGCTCTGAAAGGGAACGGCATCGGAAACCAGGCTCTGTGTTATTTACATTAATGAGCTGGAAGATGATGCAGTGAGCAAAATCCCAAGTTTGGCCAATGCTATATTTTGAAGTGCAACAATGAGTAAAGAAACAATGAAATCCAACAAACGTAAATGTAGACTAATGTTTCTGAACAAAGAGCCTATGGAGAGGCTATTTTCAGAGCAGGAAAAGGCCAAAGAATGGCCTCAAGTCATTACTGAAATTCCCTGCAGTTGGTTTGCTTGAGAAAGAAGCTCCAATTTAGGAAGGCAAGAAAAAAATGCCAGATTGCCTGCTGGAAAGACACAATGAAATCTACCTATCAAAGGTTGCGGTATTATCTCTATTAGAGATGTATGCCCAATATAATATGCCATTTGCCTCTTATCTGGCTCAAATGGTAAAGCAAATTATTCTAACATAATATCATATTCTTTTCCTCAGGCAGTTTAAGTCTTTGCATCTTGACTGGCAGAGCATTGTAAGGGTACAGACTTTCTGTACACTTCCTCTAAAGCTGATCGTTTTCCTTTTGCTATATGTAGAGCTCTCTTTTTCCCACCAATACCCATTTATCAGAAATGGTATTCTGTTTAACCTTCTTTCTCCATTCCTTGTGAGCCCCAGACTAGCAATGTTAGAAATGATACTTGCCTTTGCACATAAATGATGAAGGGCTATATTTGTCCCATTTTATTAAATCGTCCCCAAGGCTGGTTTTTCTATTTTATTTCAATTATACTTTATCCTGTTTTATCGTTTGTTGTCTAAAAATGTGATCACTTGTATTTCTCCACATTTCTGCCTTTGCTAGAGATCTCAATTTGGCCCTTTTCGGTTTTAAAGGATTGATGGCCTTTTGGTTGTAGATAGTCTTTAGGTTTTTCATCTGTTATTTGCCCTCTTTTTTCTGTTATTCCTTTATACTCTCTCTAGTTTGCCAACGTGGACTAGACCTAGTGCCTGGTATGATTATTATAACCTACATAATTTCTATTAAATGTACTTATTTCTTTGCCCTGCCTTCTCTACTAAGGGATGCTTAGTTGATATTTTGGAATGAAGTCATTATGGCAACATTTCCTTGTACAAATCTGCACCATCTCTTTCCAAGAAAGTTTTGTGTACATTTGGAAAAGGGAGTATGTGCATGAGTGTGCATGTGTGTATGCGTGTGGGCATGCATGTGTGGGTGTGCATGTGTGTATATATGTGGGTGTGCATGTGTGTATATATGTGGGTGTGCATGTGTGTATAGCCGATTAACTTACTTTTACAATGTCTGTTTAGTAGCTACTGAAGAAAGGCAGTACACTTAAAAATAAGCTTATGTGGTATCAATTATGTCAGCTCACTATCATAGGGTTTGGGCTGTGGCTGTCCTAGTCCTGAGTCCTGAGTTAGAAAAAAAATCTTTGCCAATGTTTGGGAAAGAGTTTTGATGTGGTTTGGCTGCTTCTGTAGTGGAGCAGATAAAAATCCATATGCATATACTTTTTGAACTAGCAATCGTCAAGGCTGATTATGAATTATGTAATGCTTCATGTTTGTTGTCAACTTGACAGGATGTAGGATCACCAAGAAGAGAAACCTGTGGGCATATCCACGAGGGAATATCTAGTTTGAGTTAATAGTTTTGAGAAGACCCAGTCTAAATATACACACCATCATCTCATGGGTTATAATCTTCTACTAAGTGAAAAAGAGAAGTGATCTTTACAGGCATTAGTTTCTTTGTGCTTCCTCACTGTGGACACAGTGTGAAGAGCTGTCTACCTCCATGCTTTCCCCATCGTGATGGACTCTGGCTTCACACTCTGAGCACACATAAACCCTTCCTTCTTGAAGCTGTTCTCGGGAGGTATTTTAATCACAATAACAAACGAGTAAGAATACAGAATACTGCTACCAAGAGTGGGGCCGTTGCTGTAATAACCCTGGTCATATGACTCTCAGCCTTTTGGAACTGGACTGTAGGAGGGATATGGAAGAGTATGGCATATCCAGATTAAAAAATAAAAGCCTTATAACATACTATAAGCAGGGCTTAATGGGCCATTCTGGTGGGAGTTTGGAAGACCAGAATGTCAGAAGAAATGGGAACAATGTATACCTGTCTGCCTCAGGAAATTTCAAAGGGAAACAAGGACTCTTTCCAGCAATGGGATAGAAGCCTTTCAAGTTATATCCTAACCGACCAAGAAGTTGGCTGAATTTTACCTTTGTCCTGAGACGTTCTGTGAGATTAAATTAAAAGGTAATGGACAATTAATTGTTGGAGGAATTCTAAAGATAGGATAGTATTCAGGCTATGTAATGTTTTTATTCTTATTCAGATGTATAGTGAGAGAAAGCAAGTAGAGCAAAAGGTATGAAAATGTGCCCTTTAAACTTTTATTTAAAAAATAAATAAAAAAAGAAAATGTGTCCTTTAGAAGAGAAATGATGGAGTTTAAAGTTGATGAGGACAAGGCTACAAAGCAGTTGTAATAGTGCAGAGATTAGAGAAACCTTAAGAGAAACATCCTGCTCTTGAAAATGCAAATTTATTTGAAAGGAGAGAGCCTAAAAGGAGAATGTCACTGAAAGGGTTCCCTGCTCTAAAATAACTGCCCCAGGGAAGTATTTCTCTGGAGCCAGTCTGGAAGGTACACAGAGGCCTATATAACTGTGATCGAAGGGGGACACGCCACATCTAAAGCTGGCTTCAGAAGCTTGTAATATTGTCTACTCAATACTAGCTTATAGGCATGACAGATGCAAAATCAGGGAGTCAGGCAGGCTTGTGTCAAGGTTCCAGAAAGCCACTGAGACCAGGCAATGTATGGCAGAGTAGGATTCACAACAAACACTCCCTGAAAGGCCATTGCATCCCCAGGGTGTGGAAGATGCCAGGTTCATGAGCTGTTCACCTACGATAGCTGCATGCATGAAGTGGAGCTGACCCAAGAGAGACGCTCTATTTGCTACTGGCAGCAGAGCTCATATAATGAGACTACCCTAGCCCTCTGGTTTAAAGTTATTTTCAAATGCATTATCCCATTTAATCCTTATATTAGGTTAAACTACATGAAGTTGCCTATATTTGAGCATTTTGACCTATATAGCTCCATTCTGACAGTTTACAAATGAGGAAATTAAAGCTTAGCAGGATTAAGTATCTTTTCCGTGTTCGTTTATTTCTACACGGCGTAGTAGATTTGGGATTCACATTCCCCTATCTCACTAATATTTTCTCCTTCAGTATTTTGTTACTAGATTTAAAATTTTCTAAATACTGGTCACAAGTTCCACAAATCAAGTACTATGCTTTATCTATAGTGGCTCACTAGAATGAATGATTTTGGGATGTTCATGAACATTTTAGCAAAGCTTCAAAAAAGTTAGAATGAAAAAGAAAAAAAATCCTCCTAAAACATCCCAGCTGTATCCTTTCCTTTGATACATGTAGTCTCTGGGCACCTTATTCTTTCTTGTTTGTCCCTTGATCCTTATATTTTTATAATACAATTACTTGCTGTCTTTTTTTTTTTCTTTTCTTCTTACTCTACGACTATGCCTCAAAGCACTTGTTTTGAGCTTAACCCCTGAGCTACCTTCTTTCTTTAGTGGTTTCTTTCTTGACCAAGATCCGATTATGCCACTGACCCTGATTCAATTCAGTTCATCTCACCAAATAACACTGTGGAACAGGAAACTGGAGTGTGAAATCAGACATCCCAGCAGGGGCCACAGCCACTTGCTGTCTGAGAGCTTCCTGTTTTCTAACCTGCCTAGAAGCTTCAGGAAGAAACTGACAGGTGCCCCCACCCTGCAATGCTGTTAATGCTTTCCCCAGGGAACATCTTTCAGACATGAACAGCCTCTTCTCTCTGCTGGGCCACACAATACTATCACGAAGTGCTACTTCACTTAATTAAGTCAAACTGGCGAGCACCGTGCATATTAATGAGCACCCTAATGAGCATTAATTTTTGTTGTTCTTCATTAACAAGCATTATAAACTATAACAAATTTTGGGTTGACTTTGTGCCAAAATGAAGATGAGTGGTTGTTTAAAGCTGTAAATCTTGAAGCTTCCCCTGGGACTTGGAGGGCTATTCATTGGTATTTCTGGAGTTGACAATGTCAAATGAAACAAATATATGGTAAAGTTCCCACAGCCTCTCTTCCCACCTGCCTTAATCGTTCTATTATTTTCTAGGAGAACACTTTACCTAACACACACACACACACACACACACACACACACACACACACACAGAGAGAGACAGAGACAGAGAGACAGAGAGAGATACACACAGATTATTTGAACCACTTTCACTTCAGACTTAGAAAAAATGTTCACATCTTGGGAGTTACTAGACCTAGTAATTGCCTGCAAATTCAGATAATGAAACTTCTAGATTCAAAACAAAAATGGTTGGCAGGGATAAATAGATTGTTGGAAAGATGGTTCTTTTAATTGAGAATTGGAAACTTCATTAGAATTTTTTTAAAGAAGCTGCATTTTGTTCTACTGCTGCCTGTTAAATAAGAAAAATATAAGAAATGATGTGTTTAGGGCATAAATCAAACTCACAGGAAAGAATAGACATAATAGAAGGGGCATAAAAAGATTTTTTTCCAAACATCGTTCCTCTCGAGACTGCCAAAGTACCCTACATTTTTGTCATTAGATTTCCTCTTTAAAGTTTCCTGTTTTAACAGAGCTAATGCTTTATATTACCTGGGAGTGGAAAACCATTACATTAGTTACCTAGTAACAGGATTTGATTATTTCATTACATATATTGCCACCCTGTAGGCTGTGGAATTAAGGGCCTGGAATATAGGATGAGTACACTTTGTTGGGAGCATATAACTGAAATTACTTTTGTACTTGATGATGTGATGATGTATACTGGGTAGCCCTATAAAGGCACAGGCCAAGAGGAGGTGTCTGGGCATTCATGTGAATGAAATAGTAGGTTGTTTCTACTTTCCAATTTTGTATAAATCAAAATAGATCTTTCCAAGCATAGTCTACTACAATGAGGGCTAGACCTCAAGAGCAGAGCTCAAGAATATAATCTTTGAATGCAGACTGTAGTGGGTTTAAGACTCAGCTTGAACAACTTGTACCTGTGTGATCTTGAAGAAGTTACTTAAATTCGCTAAGCCTCAGTTTCCCCATCTCAGAAATAGAACTGCTGACAGAATCTGTCTCACAAACTTGTTGTTTTGCATGAGTTGATTGTTTCAAGGTGATTGATACAATGTCTGATTAATAGTAAACACTCCAAAGTAGTGGACTTTTTTTCTGATGTGTAGAATATACAAGGTTTTAGGACCATGTATCTGTTTGTTCCTACCTCTATGTTACTTTTTTGTTCCTTACCCATGGTAAGGTATTTATCTTTTTCATATGGCCTTCTTTCAGTAAGCCACTGTGTTCTCGGGTCTCATTCTGTTTCAGTGTGTTCTTGTGGATCATTCACACTGCTCAGGGAAACCCTAATGAGTTCACCGTACATGTGCCTTAATGATCAAAGGAGGGATTTCACCGCCCCTCATCCCAAACAGCTTTCGGTAGTGCTGATATTTAGTGTATGTGATTGAATGTGATGTGTCTAGCACTGTTCCTGGTACCCTGAAACTACTATAACGTGTAAGGTATTATTCTTGACCTCAAGCTGTATCAAATTGTGCTTGGAACTTGGGGAATGTAACTCATGAAATTATCAGACATGCATAAAGTGGGGGAGAATACATGGGAGCATGGCACAGACTCAAAACTTTGACCGTTGTGTTCAGACACCTAGAGAGTATTGGAGATATCCAGCCAATATGCATTATTAGTGATGGGAGAGAAGTGAGGGGACATGGAGCTAATAAAGAATCCAGGAGCAAGAATAAACGTGATGTGTTCAGAAGACCATTTGGGAATTGGGTCAATGGAGCAGAAAGTGCTTGCTAAACACCAGTGGAAAATCCTACTCCAAGGTATAAATATGGAGAGTTTCCCAAGGATCTTGAAAGTCAGGTTGAGAACTATGATTTTTATATCATCAGTAGTAGGCAACCACTGTACAATGGCAAAGAGGGGTAATGGGATTTGCACAGAAAGATCGTGTTGGTAGAGTTTTGGTATATTGCTGTAACAATGATTCAGGTTGTACTACTGAAGAAATGTTTAGCAGCATGATATCAAGCTTCCCTGGGAGAAGTGGAGAAATTGTTAGAAGTGCAGGAGTTTTCAAGCCCCATGTAGGACCTACTGTGCAAGCTTTCTACTGCTGCATAAAGTATGACAGGAGCTGGCAGTCGAACACACAAGGCACCATGTCACAGTTTCTGTGATCAGGCATGTATGAGGGGCTGAGGCAAATAGTACTCTCACGATGTTTGGACTAGAGCTGTACTACCTGAAGGATTAGACTGGGAGAGAAAGATCTAGTTCCAAGCTCACTCATGTGACTTTTGGCAGGTCATTTCTGTTTTCACTAGATATTGGCTAGAGGCCTCAAGTTTTCACCATGCTGTCTTCTCCATAGGCTTCCTAAATGACTTTTCAATACTCCTTCAGAGTGAGTAATCGGAGGGGGAGGGGAGAAAGAGAGAGAGAGAGAGAGAGAGAGAGAGAGAGAGAGAGAGAGAGAGAAAGAGAGAGAAGACAGAATCAAACTTTTCTCCTATAATCTCATCTTAAAAGCGATGATGTCACGTCTATGCTTATTTCCTTGATAACAATACAATCACAATACAGTGTGGGAAACCATATAGGAAGAGAAGACCAGGAGATGGGGTCACGAGAGGACATCTTTCTAGATTGATTATCATATTTGTTTGTTGATCTTAGTCATCCAGGACTAACGTGAATGTTGGTCTCTTAAACCCAAGGCAACTGTGATTACCTGCAGGAGACTTTCTTAAGACTGGGTCCACAACATTCCTTGATGGAGGGGGCCACCACACAGTGTGAAGGCAGCGTGAAGCAGCCAGCACTGTGAAGCAGCCTATGAAGCATGTAGGTCAGCCCCCTTGCCTCAGATATATAAGCAGTTAACCATACCACTCAGGGATGATGTAGATACACTTCATTTTCTCATGCTCCTGAAGGGGTCCTTTCACCTATGATATGGCATGGAAGTCCCATGAAACTCATTTGTCACCAAGGTAGACTTGAGTGGAATTGCCCCTTTTGTCAGATTTTTGTGCCCTATCTGGGTTGAATAAATGTTTGTTCACTTCCCCCTAGGAAAAGTTGCAGGATACTGATTAAAAAAATCTGCATTTTAACAAGTTTTTCTTCCAGGGGGATTAACAAGTTTTCTAGGTGAGATATATGCACACTATGTACATCTACATTTTAGAAGAGCTGTTCTGGGCCAACAGAAATGTACTTGTGAATAGCAAAGATACACATCAACAGGGAAATTCATAGGTGTCGTGGATATGGGGGATGAAGAAGAAGGAAGAGCCAAATTCAAGGATCATATTTCTGTCCGGTGAAATTAGAAAAAGGGAAGATTAGATATACTGAATTTGAAGTGATGGTATGTCTAAATTTGAAAATTGAAGATGTAGTGTTTTTATTGGGTTGAAGACATTGGGGACTCAGCAGCAGAGAGAAGTCAGGTGGTAGGCACAGAAGGTATACATAATGGGCTGTATTAGTCAGGGTTCTCTAAAGAAACAGAATCAATAGAACAAATATATATCTACATACAACAATAGCAGCGCCACACAGAAGAGGCTGAGAATCCAGGGAACTGCTCAGTCCACAAGGCTGGATGTCTCAGTAGTCCCCACTTGGTACTGAAGGACTGATGGATTCCAGGAGATCTGCCCATCTCAGTACATGCCAGGATCCAAGGAGTTGATCACAGCAGCAAGACAAACTCACCAGTGAGAGAGAAGGCAAGCCGCAGGAAAAAAGGGACCAGCTCCGTCTGCCATGGCCTTTAATACTGCCTGCCGGCAGAAGGTAATGCCCACATTTAGGGTGGGCCATCCAGGTTGAGGTAGTCCAATCTGAAGATCTCTTTCTCATATTTGTTCATCCCTAGTCCAGTCAAGTTGACACCCAGGATTAACCATCACATGGGCCAAAGCAGAGAATGGCAGAGATAAATCAAGCAAGTCTAGGATGCTAGGGAACAGAAATCATTTATATTTAAGAAGTATTTAACTTTTTATTAAATAGACATTTTGATTTAGGATCTCACTATATATCCCTGGGTGGCCTGAAATTCACTATGTATACCTGTATAAGTAGGCTGCCTTCTACTTATAGAGAACTACTTGTTCTTTCTCTCAAACTGTAGGATTAAAGTCATGTGCCACCATGTCTGGCTAATTTTTTATTAAGGGTTTTATTTAATATTCATATATGCATATTATGTGGCTGGATCCAATCAACAACCCCCAGTCTCTACCCTTCATTTCCTCTCATGTATGTCCCTAATTTTTCCTCTAAACTTCATGTACTCTTTTTTTAAAAATTTAATAACTTCTGAGTATGTTTAGTGCTGCTTGTGATGTTTGTGGAATAATCTACTGGCACATGTGTAGCCTCTCATGGCTGCATCCCCGAATTGATTGGCTCTCTCTCAGTGACCATCAGCTGTCAATATATCCTCAGTTTCAGGTGGGGCTTCAAAAGCTCCTCCTTAGTCCACATGAGATTTTGGCTGGCTTGATCTTGTACAAGTCTTATGCATGCAGACCCAGTCTCTGTGAGTTCATGTAGGCAGCTGTACTGTCATGGCCAGCAAATTATGTTTCACTACTGTTGTCCATGGCCTCTGGCTCTTACATCTTTCTACCCCCTCTTCTGTTATGACGCTGAGCCTTGTGGGGAGATGGTATGATATAGTATCCCATTTTGAGTCCACAATCTTTTATTCTCTGCACATTGGTCCCTGTATTAATTACTAACTACTACAAAAAATGCTTCTCTAGTAAGGGTTGAAAGATGCACTGGTCTATGGGCATAAAGATAAGAACATATGAAGAGGTTTATCACTATCTCCATTTAGCAGAAAAATAGTACTAGATTCTTCTCCTCTATGGTCTATGACCTAGAGAGCCATGGGCTTTTGGCCCAGTTAACAGTATTAGACATGGGGTCAATCTTATGGAGTGGACTTTAAAACCAACCAGAAAGTGGTTGTTTACTTTCATAACATTCCTGCTACTATTGAAACAGTTGTCACATGGTATTTCACATGGCTCACAGTTGGGAAAGAAACATTACATTTAATTTTTTGGGGGGTGGCTCATTTTGAGACAATGTCTTCCTGTAGCTCGAGCTGGCCTAGGATTCTCTGTGTAGACCAGGCTGGCCTCGAACTCACAGAGATCCTCCTGTCTCTTACTCCTGAGGGCTAGGATTAAAGGAGTGTGCCACTGCTGGCCTGAAACATTTAAATTTTTTTTGGGGGGGGTCTTTTTGAGACAGGGTCTTCCTTTAGTCCCAGCTGCCCTGGCCTTAAGGCTGGCCTTGAATACATAGAGATCCCCCTGCCTCTGCCTCCCAAGTGCTTGGATTAAAGGCATGCACCACCATGCCCGGTGAAACATTTAATTTTTAAAAATAAGTTTTACATAAGAATTTGGCTCAGTAGTAAAAACTGTCTTGAGAAGTCTTTTCATTTTTGTTCTTTAGCCAGATACAATATCTTATATAAATGTCTCAGTATGTTCTCTGGTATTTATATATTTAATGAATATTTAAATAGTATTTATATGTGACAAATATTGTTCTCATTTAAAAACCAACACAGAGGAACCCATCAAGGAAGATATTATTATTACTTTTAGTCTGTGGATAAGGACATTAAGGCTGACCTCAAACTCTATTCCCTGAGCAATTTTGTCCTATTGCTTTTCACATACACATACAGATATACTGTTTCCTCTTAGTAGCTTAGGTAATTGGCAACATACTATATACCTTTAATTAATTATGTTCCTTATTCTCCCACATAATTACATATTTGAGAAATCAATTTTTACTTTTATTGTACCAATATTGACTAGATTTGGTCTTGCCTATCTATGTGCTCTTCACTCACAGGTTCAAGTAATAAGCGTATGGAAAAGGTCAGACGAGTATTCTTGGGTTTCGGATCTTTGAAGAGACCTGGAACCAATCTCCAAGGATACTAGAGAGAAAATTTGACTTGGAACTACCAAGGTTTATGTTTCTTCTAATCTGTTGCTGTTATAAAAGTACTTTGATTGATATCTTTATATATCTTTTCATTTATATGCATATATATATGTTTATATATGTGTATATATATTATATATAAACTCTTGGTTCAAAGTAAACTCATTTTCAATTTTGAGAGATATGGCCAGCTTTCTTTCCACACATGTGGTGTCCATTTACACTGTCTTTAATAATTCATGAGGGACCGTTACCCCATACTCTAACTAGCAAAATGTGCCAGCAAAATTTTTTCATCATTTCTAGTTTGGAAGATGAAAAATGATCTCAATAAGTTTTAAAAATATTTTATTTATTATTTTTATTTTATGTGCATGAGTGTATCACCTGTATATATGCAAGTGCACCCATATCATGCATTGCCCATGGAGGTCAGAAGAGGGCATTGGATTCCCTGAAAATGGTATTATGGATGGTTGCTAGCCACCACGTGGGTGGTGGGAACCAAACCTGGGTCCTCTGTAAGAGCAACCAGTGTTCTTAACCCCTGAACCATGTTTCCAGCCTCCTCAATGAGATCTTTTAGTTGTATCTCTCTGATTATGAATGAACTTGAGCAACTACAATGTTTAATTTGGTATTCCCTTTCCTATGAACAATCAGTTTATCATCATTTGACTATTACTGTTTTCCTCTAGATGTTTATATACTGATTTATAGATATCTTACATCAACAAAGTTTACCCTCCTGGGCTTGGTTGGCACACACCTTTAATCCCAGCACTTGGGAGGCACAGGCAAGCGGATCTCTGTGAGTTCAAGGCCAGCCTGGTCTACATAGTGAGTTCCAGGACAGCTGGGGCTACAGGGAGACTCTGTCTCAAAAAGACCAAAAAAAGAGAGAACTCACCTTGTTCTGTGATATAAGTTAAAATATTTTTAGTTCAATATTCTTGAAGTGAAAGAATTTTAATTTTTTAAATATTTATTCTGTGTATGTTTACCAGAGCATGTGTGAGGAGGTAAAGGACACTTGTGTAAGGTGCTTATATCCTGCCATGTCAGTGCAGGAATTGAACCAAGGTCATCAGCCTTGATGGTAGGCTTTTGCCCATTGAGCCGTCTTGCCAACCCTGAATTTTAATTTTTCTGCAATCAATTTATGTGACATTTTCTCTTTTTTGGCTTATTGGTACTGAAAAGATGTCTCTCTATTGCATGATTCTTTAAAATGATTTTGCTTTTGTCTTATTTTTCATTATTATATTTCAGCAAAGTTTATGCTAAAATTCTAATCTCGCTGAAATTTATGTGGAGTACAATATATGAAGGATAATCTCAAGTTCACTTTTTATTATTCTTTTGTCCAATGTTTTCAATACCATTTAATTAACTGTCTCCTTCCTCGTGGACCAGTTTTAGTATATGCTAAATCCCTATATGGGTTTAGATTTCTTGACTTTCTGGTTTGTTCTATGGAGGATTCAATCATTCCAATTTGAAAGGATTTTTCAGCTTATAAAAGAATTCCTAAAGAGTCCTGTATACTGCATATATATTCAAGGCTGTCTTTTATATCTTTAAGTGTTTATGCATCACCAAGTAATTGGCAGAGGAGATTGGGGAAAATGGGGGGGGCAGTAAAACTTAAGACTAATTTGTTAGGAATAAATGCATGCTGACAGTCTATCTGAAACTTTCATGTAAATTTGTGAGAAAATAGGAGTTGATTTAGGAATCCTACTTATCTAAGTTGAGATGCCACTACAAAGTCACTCATAGGTTTTTGTTTCAGAATAGTCAGAAGAATACATGTAAATAACACTGGGCTGGGGTTGAAATTATAATATAAATAATAGCAATAGCAATAGCTCATAGAAATGTTCTGGCCATTTTTTCAAGGGTTTCAATATACTGCCTTGCTTAAATATTTTTCTGCATCTCTTTTCTAATATAGTTTGAATGGAGTCCAATTAGTTTTTGCTACATAAATACCTGGTATATTTGAGTTTCTGCTATCACTACTACTTAGATGCTTAATATTCTTCTTGTACAGGAGTAAGCACACTATTGCCAGCAGGTGAACTCTGCTCTACAGCCTCTTTTTTTTTTATGTGTATGAGTGTACTGTCTGCATGTAGGTCTGTGCACCCATGTCTTGCAATGCCACGGAGGTCAGAAGAGGGTGTCGGATTCCCCTGGAACTGGAGCTAAAGACAGTTCTCAGCCACCATGTGGGTGCTGGGGATCGAACCCAGGTCCTCTGCAAGAGCAGTCAGCGCTCTAAACTGCTAGGCCATCTCTCCAGCCCCTCTACAGCCTCTTTTAGGTATTACTTAAATTTTTTTTTAATTTATGGGTATGGTTGTCTTGCCTGCATGTATGTAAGTGCCCCCATGACCTGCAATGTCCATGGAGTTCAGGTCCCATGGAAGTAGAGATAAGGATGAGTGTTAGTTGCCATGTGGGCACTGGGACATGAGCTGTATCCTCTGCAAGAACAGTCAGTGCTTAACTTCTGAGCTACCTCTCCAGCCCCAAATTTTTTTTTTGTACTCAAAGTTTGAAGGGGTTATAAATAGAAATGCACCCCAACCAAGCAACCAACCAAAATAATATATGGCAAAGGCAATATGTAAGATGTAAATCCTAAAATATTTACTATTTTATTTTTGCAGAAAAAGTTGTAGTTCCCAACCTGAGTCTGGATTGATTCCTTATCCTATAAAAACAATACTCAGATTACCAATAATGAAATAAGCTTCAGAAATCCATTTGTCACAAGCTTGATTAGAATAAATCAAAATAACTAGACAATTTATTTTTATTTTTTTTTTTTTATTTTTATTTTTTTTTTTATTTTTAATATTTTTTTTTTACTGGGCCAGAGGGTCGGAGAGAGTCCGGCGGCACGGGCGGCTGCGCCTTTGGGCAGGATACCAGCAGCACCTGGGCGAGTAGCTTGGGTGCTGGGGCCCTGAGGGCGGAACCCGGGCGCTGGGCCACAGTGTCGGAGAGTCCGGCGGCAGCGGCGGCTGCGCCTTTGGGCCGGATACCCAGGAGCCACCTGGGCGGGTAGCTTGGGTTTCTGGGGCCTTGAGGGCGGGTCCCCGGGCGCTGGGCCAGAGGTCCGGGAGGAGTCAGCGGCCAGGGCGGCTGCGCTGTGGCAGGACCAGAAAAAAAAAGGGGGCCAGCTGGGCGAGTCGCTTGGGTTGCCTGGGGCCTTGAGGCGGGACCCGGGCGCTGGGGCCAGAGGGTCCGGAGAGTCCGGCGGCCCGGCGGCCTGCATTTGAGCAGGCTGCCGTGGGCGCGGGCTAGATTCAGCATAACCCCCCCCCCCCCCCCGTTGGAGAACCTTCGAACAAGAAGAGAAGAGTGCATTGGCTTCCAATACCTAATATACCAACAAAATTGAAAAGCAGACAAGTCCATTACCTCCATAAACACGGAGGAGGAAGGAACAACAACAACAACAACAATTTATCTGAAGGAGGAAGCAAAACGTCTGCTATTTGTGATCTAAACCACAAAAGGGACGCCCACATGCCAGGGACACGACGAGGGACAACATGGGAAAGCCACAGGATAATCCTGCCACCAAGCTCTACCAAACCTGTAGGCGACAGCTACAATGGGAACCCATTGGAGGAGAACCAAGGAACAGATCTTAGGTGAATAATTGCAGACCTATGCGAGAAATTAATAGAACATAAAGAGGATTCAGAGAACTAAAGAGAGAGATGAAAAACTCAAAAAGGACCTAGAGGGGTACAATGTACAAACATCAGAAAGAACTAAAGGAAACCAAGGATTGACAAACTCCGGAAATAACTAGAGGGAGAAAAAACTAAAGAATATAGAGAACTAAGAGAGAAATGAAACAACTCAAAAAGGACCTAGAGGGCTACAATGACCACACCTTTCTGAAAGAACTACAGGAACAGACCAACAAACTCCAGACCCTTCTCTTTCCCCCCCCTTTCCCTCCCCACATTAAAAAAAAAGAAAAAAAAAGAGGGGAAAAAAAACAAAAACTCCGAAAGGAGGTAGAAACACTGACAAGGAAGCCAACCAACGAAGTAGGAGCCAACCCAAGGAAGCCGAGATTGAGAAGCACCAAGAAAGTGATTGAGGAGCTCAAAAAGGAAATGGAAGTACTAAAAAAATCACAGGATGAAATGAAAAAGGAATTAGAACACACCTTCAAACTCAAGAAGAAGGAAGGAAAAAGCCTCAGAAAGTAGAATGGAGGAACAGAACAAAGAAATCTCAGATCTGGAAGATAACACAGAGCAAATTAAAAAGCTCCAAATAAAGGACTATGAAAAATTTAAAATACACAAAGTGGACCAACCAGGAAATATGGGCCCACTATAAACAGGTCAAACGTCCGTATCATAGGAATAGAGGAAGGAGAAGAATCTCAAGAGAATAGATTTGATTCAGATTTCAACAGAATAATAGATGCAAACTTCCCCAAACAAAAATAGACAAATACATTCAAATACAAGAAGCACATAGGACCCCAAAACAGACAGATCAGAAAAGAAAACACCCCACGCCATATCTTAGTTAAAATGCTAGATGCCCAAAATAAGACAAAATTCTGAGGGCTACAAAAGAAAACACAAGTCACATACCAAAGGGCAACCCATCAGAATTACACTGAATTCTCGCCTCAAACCATGAAGCAAGGAAGACATGGAGCAAAGCATTCCCAGGGTTAAGGACTACGGATGCCAACCCAGAATATTCCCAGCAAAAACTGTCGCCATAATTACTTGAAGGAGGAGAGTGAAAAATCTTCCATGACAAAACAAGATGATGCATACATGTCTGGAAAACCAACTCTTCATAAAATACTTAAGCAATTCAAAGGGTAGAAGAGAGGAGCAACACTCCTCAAACACCTCGAAAGAGAAACTAATACAAACATAACCATAGAGCAAAATCAGAGGCTAGAAACCCAAATGGCTATAACATGAAAGGAAGCAACATCATCTTTCATTTATAACCTTACATATTAATGGGCTAAACTCCCCACTGAGAGCACCGACAGAGGTAATCAATGGATTAGGAAACAAAACCCATCTATAGCTGTCTACAAGAAACCCATCTCAATTTCAATGATAGGCACCAACTTAAGGATGGAAGAAAGTATTCCCAAGCAAATGGTACCAAAAAGAAAGCGGTGTGGCTATTCTAATATCAGACAAAATGACTTCAAAGCAAAAGCAACAAAAGAGACAAAGAGGCCATACATCTTTACTAAAGGAACAATTGCGATGAAGATTTCACAATTCTAAATATATATGCACCAAACACGGTGCACCAAACTTTATAAAAACATTCTCCAGGACCAAAAGGCACAGATTAACACCCCGCACACTCAACTCGGGACTTCAATACCCCCTTAAGTCCCTAACAGGTCAAACAGACAAAGGGTACACAGAGAGACATCTGAACAAATGACACAATACACCAAATGGAACCTCACAGACATCTATCGGAATATTTCACCCAACACCAGAGAATACACTTTCTACTTCAGCACCTCATGAACATTCTCCAAAATAGACCCCATATACTGGGGACACAGGAAAAACGCAACCAATATAAAAAAGATTGACATAATCTCATGCATTCTATCAGACCACAGTGCAATAAAACTCAATAGCAACACCAGAATAAAACCCTACATCCTACAGGAAACACATGGAAGACTAAACACCACTCTCCTGAATAATGAGTGGTCAAGAAGAAATAACGAAAGAAATTAAAAACATTCCTGGAAACTGAATGACAATGATAAAACAACACAGCAAATCTATGGGACACTTTAAAAGCAGTCTCAGAGGAAGTTTATAGCTCTAAGTTGCCTACATTAAAAAAACGAAAGAGCACACAAGTGAATTACCTAACACTGCAGCTAAAAATACTTGAGAAACAACAACACATGAACCCTAAAAGCAACAGAAAGGAAGAAAAAAAAAAAAAAAAAAAAAAAATCAGAGCAGAATCAATGAAATAGAACCAAAGAAAACATACAAAAAAATCAATGAACCCAAAAAGCTGGTTCTTTGGAGAAATAAACAAGATAGACAGGACCTCTGGCCCAGTTAAGCCAAAGGAAGAGGGACCAAAACTCCAAAATCAATAGAATCAGTGATGAAAAGGGGAAACCTCACACAGACAAGGAAAAATCCCGACAATCATACGGGACTACTTCAAAAACTTATACTCTACTAAGTCTGAAAACCTCGAAGAAATGGATGAATATCTGACATCCTGGGAATCCCAAAGCTCACCCAAGACGAGATTACAGCTAAACAGACCAATAGTACGGGAAGAAAATCTGAAGATTAATAAGTAGCCTCCCAACCAAAAAAATGCCCAGGCCCGGATGGTTTCACGGCAAAATTTTATAAAATATTTCGAAAAGCCATACAACCATACTACTTAAATTGTAGACGGATACAAACGGTAGGACTTCTCCCAGAATCCTTCTATGAGGCCAGCATTACGCACTACCAAAAACAGGGAAAGATACAACCAAAACAGGCGAACTATCGACCCATCTCCCTAATGAACACAGATGCCAAATTCTAAACAGGATCTGGCAAATCGCATACAGACCTCACATCAAGAAAATCATCCACCATGACAAGTTGGATTCATACCAGAGATTGCAGGCTGTTCAACATAGAAAATTCAATAAACATCATCAAACAAATCAATGGACTGAAGGACAAAAAACCACACCATCTATTCTCAATTGATGCGGAGAAGCCTTTGACAAAATCAGCATCCTTTCATGTTTAACGTCCTGGAGGGAATTGGCCTAGAGGGATCATCCCTCAATGTATCAAAGCCATATACAGGAACCACAGCCAATATTCATCCTAAATGGGGAACTGACAGAAGCATTCCCCTGAAGGTAGGAACCCGGCAAGCTGCCCCTGTCACCACTCCTCTCAACTATAGTGCTGGAAACCCTTGCAAGGGCATACGGCAAGAAAAGGACATTAAAGGAGTTCTAATTGGAAAAGAGGAATCAAGCTATCCCTTTTGCTTGCATGTATGATTGTTACCTAGGATGCTAAGAACCCACCAGAAACTTCCTAGAAATGATTAAGAGCTTTGGTAAAGTGGCAGGATACAAACTAAATCTAGAAAAAATCGTAGCCTTTCTTTACACACAACCAAGCAACTGACGACGGACTACAAGGAGACCTCCCACTCACAACAGCCTCAAAAAAAATACACCAACTAGCGAAACAAAACCTAACCAAAAGACCACCAAGGGATCTCTACAACAACAAATTTTAAACCTGAAAAAGGACATTGAGGAAGACATCAGAAGATGGACAAAACCCTCCATGCTCATGGATTGGAAAAATAAATATAGTAAACATGTCTATCCACCCAAACTAGTGTACAGATTTAATCAATCCCAATCAAAATCCCCAAGAGTTTCTTCACAGGTGGAACAAAAAAATCCTCAATTTCCTTTGGAAAAAACAAAAGACCCGAATAGCCAAACGCAAATCCTGAGTGAAAAGAGCAAACATGGGGGATCGCTATACCAGACCCCCAACCTATACTACAGGGCTTATAGTCATTAAAAAACAGCTTGGTATGGCACCCAAACAGACCAGTGGACCAATGGAATAAAATTGACGATCCAAACCTGAGCTCAATACAATTTCAGCAACCTCATATTTATTTGACAGGGGGCCAAGAATACACAATGGAGGACGACAGCATCTTCAGCAAGTGGTGTTGGCAAAACTGGATCCACCCACTTGTAGAAGAATGAAATTAAACCCCTACTCTCACCTTGTACAAAGGTCCAACTCCAGATGGACCAAATACCCCACTGTGTAAAACCCCAAAATCTGAGCGTGATAAAGAGAAGCTTGCAGCAGCCTACACGACACGGTGTAGGAAAAGACTTCCTCATCAGGACAGAGCTGCACAAGAAACTAAGCTCGAACAATTGACAAATGGACCTCATTAACTCAAAAGCTTCTGTACTATCAAGGACGCATACAGGAAGTGAGGGGAGAAGGACCACAGAGTGGGAGGAAAACTTCACAGCAGTTACATCTGACAACGCCTTAATTTCCAGAGTATACAAGCTACCAAAAAACAAAGAAGAAAGAACATCAATGATCACTCAAAAGATGGAGCAAGATCTGAATAGAGACTTCACCAGAGGAGGAATTAGAAGATGGCTGAGAAACATCTTTCAAAATGTTCAATCTCTGATAATTAAGGAAATGCCAAATTAAAACCACTTTGAGATACAACTTTACTCCAATAAGACTGGGCTAGGATCCGGAACCGAACTGTTACCAAGTGCTGGAGAGGTGCGGGGAAAGGGGCCACTCATCCATTGCGGGGAATGTAAACTAGTACAGCCACTTGGACCCAGTGTCGGATAACCCTTAAAAGCCTCAAAATGAGCCTTCCATTTGACCCAGTCTACCACTCCTGGGTATATACCCACAAGACACAAACTTACTGCACCGATACATGCACAGCTATGTCTATGCCGATATGTCTCACAATAGTAAAAAGCTGTAACCTACCCAAGTGCCCCTCAAACGACGAGTGGATAGAGAAAATGTGGTACATGTATACAATGGAGTTCTATGCAGCAGTAGAGGGACAACATCATGAACTTGCAGGTAAATGGATTGGAGCTGGAAGGGACATTATGTTAAGTTGAAGTAACACAGTCCAGAAAAAACAAACGGGACAAATGTTGTCCCTCATATGTGGATCTAGTACCAATAACCCAGATAAAAAATATTTCTCATGGAGAGGGATGCATCGTAAAAGAAAAAACAACGGAAAGACTGCATCAGAAAATGGACCTAAATGGTGAATTGTGAAGGGTGGATGGGTGGGAGAGGGACACGGCTGTATATTCAATCAAGGCATAATTAATTGATGTGAGTTCAACAAGTACTCAGGTTTCACACTTGACACTGTCTACAGGATACATGGTGTTTTAGGACTCTAGTTAAAAGTAAATATGTGTATATTAAACAACATTGGTTTACAGACGCTGATAAAAACAGTAATGCATATGAGTTAAATGTAGATATATAAATTGTTGTTGTCCACATTGTTTTACACAAAATCTCTAGAGCAATAACTTTGGGATTGGCACATACAAATGTTCTCTATATAATTTTTCTGTTGTACAGTAACACCTTGTAGCATTCTCTTTAAGATGATTTAAAGCAACAAATTAAGTTTGCTTCCCAAGTTAAGATAATCGTACCCAGAACATCATGGGTGAACTTGATGAAAATCTGTGCCTTGATTCCCACCCCTCTAGTTATGTATAATACAACTGTGCTCTGGAGACTCATGGGTTAAAAAACAAAAAGGGGGGGGGGGCAGTACAGACAGACATGAAACCTTCTAGTACGAACCTGCAATTCAACTCTTACAACTAACTATGGAGCGATTTGTTTGTTCCAACATGCCAAAATGTCACCAACTTAACGGCTGAGAAAGAAGATAAGTTTGCATGAGTAGGATGTACCATCGAACGTAACGAATTGTCAAATGAAAGTTGACCCGTCTGTTTTAAAACACTGAAAGGAAAGAAAAGCCTCCTGCGATTGCCATAAACATCAACCCTTCTGTGGATCCTCCATGTAACAACTATCTATAACGAGTCCTAATGAAACTATACCTCTAGGTGCAACAAGGTTTTGATATGACTTTCTTGCCCTCCCCCCCCATAGAACAAGGAGAAATATGACGATGATGATGTCATTTTCCAACTGTAAATTGGAGACAACTATTATAGGGTAATCTTTATTAAAAACCGGTAAAAAAATGCCTTCTTCATTGACTAATATACATAAGAACTGTGAAACGGATTATACTCTGTTCAGAACCAAATATAATACGAAAGTCCTTGGGCTATGCACTTTGGCAAAGTATATATTAATGTAGGAGCTCTGACATCAGCAAGGATTGTTCTACCAGGGGGATGTTGGCCAGGGGATCCAAGGCCCCACAAAAGGTAGGGCTCCTTGCCCCTAAGTTGGGATACTGCAGGAGGAGAGGCGATAAACCCTGCTGCCGAAGACCTGACGTTAACATGGGAGGGATGTATTGAGCCGCACATGCAAGGTTACAGATGGCCTCTGG
Organism: Rhizomys pruinosus; assembly: GCA_009823505.1. Lineage (NCBI taxonomy): Eukaryota > Metazoa > Chordata > Mammalia > Rodentia > Spalacidae > Rhizomys > Rhizomys pruinosus. Next base: position 972,351 of record VZQC01014342.1, on the reverse strand, counting down.
AATGCAGGAGGTGTTCCCAAAGGCCACTAAACCCATAAAGCAATCCGGTCTCCCTGAGTCAAGCAAGGACTCCACCATCAGCACCCGCTACACTTCACCTGCCTGGAAATATGTTATTTTTTTTTTTCTGCCGCAGAGCAGCCATGCTGCCGTATATCCCAAATTAATTGTGTTGTCTCTCTCTGGAGGAATAACCCATGGCTGATGCCACAGCCTTTTACATTCCTCTACAGGTTAGGAGATTTCATAAGCCACAATAAGACCTGTCATATTTCTCAGGGGGTAAAACTATAATCATGAATCAACCATATCCACCAAACATATGTGTCTATGCCAAAGTAACCTTACCCCTACTATTAGTGCTGCTTAAATCCCTATATATCTAATTGCTTGTGCTTCCTAGTTAGGATCGAAAGGTTACTCCTGAACAAACTGTCAGCCCATGAAAGGAACAAGCCAGAATTGACCAAGAACCAAGACAAACAGCTCCAGAGAGAGAGGACAGTTTACTTCTATCCACTGTGCCCTTTTCTAAGCCTAGGGAAACAATCTGCGGCCAGAGGGGTCGTGGTAGAATGAAAGGCTGCGATTGGGGTGAACGGTGAAACTACCGCGATGTAGTCTGGACACTCATTTGACAACTTATTGAACAAACAACCTGTCAACCTCCACTGAATGGTTGGGCTGTGGGGGTTGGGCACAACAGTCTATCGATTGGTTTGCACGAAGGATGCTTATACTCATGGATTATCACTTATAGCTAAAAAATGAAAAAAAATGCAACCTGAAAGTGCAGGACAGTTATGGTAGAATACCTGATCTGGGATGGGGGTGGGGTGGGGGGAAGGAAAGGGAAAATATGCCTGATCTGAATTTGGGACAATGATGTTTAAAATGCACAAACCATCAATCAAAATTAAAAAAAAAATATTAAAAATAAAAAAAAAAATAAAAATAAAAAAAAAAAATAAAAAATAAATTGTCTAGTTATTTTGATTTATTCTAATCAAGCTTGTGACAAATGGATTTCTGAAGCTTATTTCATTATTGGTAATCTGAGTATTGTTTTTATAGGATAAGGAATCAATCCAGACTCACAAGCTCTCTACAGATACACCACAGCACAATATTTTTGTGTGTGTGTGTGTGTTCGCCCATAAATAAATAGTAAATATTTTTCGGTATTTACACCCCCTATCTTACCTATTGCCTTTTCCATAATTCTTTTGTTGGTCTGCTTGTTGGGGTGGCCATTTCTATTTATAAACCCCTTACCAAACTTTGAGTAACCCAAAAAAAAATTTGCGGCTGGAGATGGTAGCTTCATAAGTTAAGCACATGAAACTGTTCCTCGCAGCGGCTACACGCCGTCAAGATCCAGTTGCCCCACCTGGCCACTCCCACCCTAAATCCTTACATCTCTACTTCCATGGGCCCTGAACCCTCCGCATGGCACTTGCCGTCAGGGAGGCACCCTCTACATACATGGACAGGCAAGACACCCATACCATAATTTAAAAAAAATGTCATAACCTAACAAAAGCAAGCTGGATCAGCGGGGCTGGAGAGCTGGCCTATCAGTTAGAGCGCTGGACTGCTCTTGCAGAATGACCTGGGTCGCTCCCCGCACCCACCTGGGGCTGAGAACTGTCTTTAGCTCCAGTTCCAGGGGAATCCGACACCCACCCTCTCTGGACTCCGTCGGTCATGAAAGACATGGGCACACCGACCTACATGCAGGCCATACACACACACACACAAAAAAAGAGGGTTGTAGACGCAGAGTTAACCTGCTGGCAATAGTGTGCTTACTCCTGTACAAGAAGAATATTAAGCATCTAAGTAGTAGTGATAGCAGAAACTCAAATATACCAGGTATTTATGTAGCAAAAACTAATTGGACTCCATTCAAACTATATTAGAAAAGAGATGCAGAAAAATATTTAAGCAAGGCAGTATATTGAAACCCTTGAAAAACTGGCCAAGCACAATTTTCTATTTTTTTTTTGAGCTCGTTGCTATGGCTATTATTTATATTATAATTTCAACCCCAGCCCAGTGTTATTTACATGTATTCTTCTGACTATTCTGAAACACACACACACACACGCGAACACACGCTATTCCCGCGCTGGCAAATCGCATCTCACACACATTTGTTACAGCAGAAGCATATAACGGACTCCCCATCACCCAGCATCCCCTCCCGAAATAACATTCTACCCTCTCTTACAACAGAAACCATTGCCCAATAATATATTCTAGCTAACCCAACCATATTCTCCATCTACATATGACTAGAACGCGAGTTCCGCAGACACATTAACAATGATCTCAGGCAGCAACGCCAGACACACCTCCCTTTACTCTCGTCCTAAACCCCATCACCCCCCCCCAACAGTTAGTCTTAAGTTTTTACTGTACCTCTCCCCAACCCATTTTTAACGCCCCCACACTCATAACGCATATATACGTCCTCTGCACCCCTTAGAACTCTTGTTGATGCATAAACATTAAAGATATCCCCATAAACCCTACGCTACTCTACGCCCACGACGACTTCCCCCGTCTCCTCCACACTTTGCACACTCCCACCTACTATCTCAATGCCCCATTCGCCTCATACTACCCTAGCAATATGACGTGAATCCACTCACAATCTTCTAGCCGAACCCCATTTGCAGCTTCTTCATTTTACTTCCCCCCATAGCCTGACCCACACTACCATCCAATTTCCTTCCTCTTATACCTGCCACTTTCAAATTGGAATGATTGAATCCTCCATAGAACAAACCAGAAAGTCAAGAAATCTAAACCCATATAGGGATTTAGCATATACTAAAACTGGTCCACGAGGAAGGAGACAGTTAATTAAATGGTATTGAAAACATTGGACAAAAGAATAATAAAAAGTGAACTTGAGATTATCCTTCATATATTGTACTCCACATAAATTTCAGCGAGATTAGAATTTTAGCATAAACTTTGCTGAAATATAATAATGAAAAATAAGACAAAAGCAAAATCATTTTAAAGAATCATGCAATAGAGAGACATCTTTTCAGTACCAATAAGCCAAAAAAGAGAAAATGTCACATAAATTGATTGCAGAAAAAAATTAAAATTCCGGGTTGGCAAGACGGCTCAATGGGCAAAAGCCTACCATCAAGGCTGATGACCTTGGTTCAATTCCTGCACTGACATGGCAGGATATAAGCACCTTACACAAGTGTCCTTTACCTCCTCACACATGCTCTGGTAAACATACACAGAATTTAAATATTTAAAAAATTAAAATTCTTTCACTTCAAGAATATTGAACTAAACATATTTTAATCTTATCCCAGCACGAGGTGATTCTCTCTTTTTTTGGTCTTTTTTGAGTAAGAGTCTCCCTGTCGCCCCAGCTGCCTGGAACTCACTATGTAGACCAGGGCTGCCTTGAACTCACAGAGATCCCGCTTGCCTGTGCCTCCCACGTGCTGGGAATTAAAGGTGTGTTGCCACCCAAGCCCCCAGGAGGGTAAACTTTGTTGATGTAAGATATCTATAAATCAGTATATAAACATCTAGAGGATCTAGGAAATCTTCCAAAATAGCTATCGACACAGGAGGATAAGCGAGTGTATACAAATGATGCACGTGTAAATATCTCGGATCGCGGAGGCATAAGGATCCCTCTTACACTACGCTTCTATTGTCGCACAATAGACAAGCTCTAAGAGAGTCCACACATAGTCTCTAGTACCGGGTCGACTCTTGCACGGCATTCGAGTTTGATGTTACTCGAGCTAGCAATGTCGGACCTAAGCGTCAGACGCACTCCCCTCATCGGTTATCAGTGTTGTGGTTAAAAGAACCACACGAGTATAGAAGTTTTGATTGAACGAGCAACACTATCACATCTTAGCGATAATCATAGAGTTTTTCTAGATGTTCGACTCCAGCTAGCATCCACCCGAGCCGTAATCCCCCCTCACCAGAGGAGGTGAACCGTCGACTCTTGCACCTTCTGTTATTCAACCCATAGCCGCACAGACGAGTATCCGAGAGAGGAGAGTGCTGATTTCTTAAGCTATCTTACCATCAACCAAGTTTCCCCTCCTGGGTCCCCGCCAATCCTCCCCCCTCTCTCGCTCGACCCCGATCCCCAGCCTACCCTCCTCCTCACCCCTCTCTTCCACCTTCCCCCCCCCCCCCCCCAACCTCCCCCACCCGCATCCCCCCGCCCCCCCCCCCCCCCCCCCCCCCTCTCTTCTCACACTTCTCTACTCCCCTTCCCTCCTCTTCCTCCTTTTCTCTCCTTCCCATCCTACGCGTGTCTGTCCGCTCTCCTTGCTCACACCCATTTTCTCCCTTCTCTTTCCAACCGGAGAGCGCCAGAGAAGAGAAGACCTTCCGGCACAGGCAATGCGACTCTTCTGTGCCATGTCTCCCGACGTTTCCAGGCCCACTCGCTCTGGTAGAGAGTGAGGTTTTTTTAGCTTGAGTTCCCGGACCGCTGGGGCTCCAGGGAGACTCTGTCTCAAAAAGCCCAAAAAAAGAGAGAACTCACCTTGTTCTGTGATATAAGTTAAAATATTTTTAGTTCAATATTCTTGAAGTTGAAAAGAATTTAACTTTTTAAATTATTTTATTCTGTTGTATGTTTACCAGAGCATGTGTGAGGAGGTAAAGGACACTTGTGTAAGGTGCTTATATCCTGCCATGTCAGTGCAGGAATTGAACCAAGGTCATCAGCCTTGATGGTAGGCTTTTGCCCATTGAGCCACAGCCGTCTCTGCCAACCCTGAATTGTTTAATTTTTGCATCAATTTATGTGACCTTTTCTCTTTTTTTTGGCTTATTGGTACTGAAAAGATGTCTCTCTATTGCATGATTCTTTAAAATTATTTGCTTTTGTCTTATTTTTTCATTATTATATTTCAGCAAAGTTTATGCTAAAATTCTAATCTCGCTGAAATTTATGTGGAGTACAATATATGAAGCGCTAATCTCAAGTTCACGTTTTATTTTAATTTCTTTTGTCAATGTTTCAAATACCATTTAATTAACTGTCTCCTTCCTCGTGGACCAGTTTTAGTATATGCTAAATCCCTATAGGGTTTAGATTCTTGACTTCTGGTTTTGGTTCTATGGAGGATTCCATCACTTCCAATTTGAAATGATTTTTCAGCTTATACACGACATTTCCTAAAGGATTCCTGATATACTGCTATATATTCAAGGCGTCTTTATATCGTTTTTAAGTAGTGTTTATGCATCACCAAGTAATTGGCAGAGGAGATTGGGGAAAATGGGGGGGGCAGTAAAACTTAAGACTAATTTGTTAGGAATAAATGCATGCTGACAGTCTATCTGAAACTTTCATGTAAATTTGTGAGAAAATAGGAGTTGATTTAGGAATCCTACTTATCTAAGTTGAGATGCCACTACAAAGTCACTCATAGGTTTTTGTTTCAGAATAGTCAGAAGAATACATGTAAATAACACTGGGCTGGGGTTGAAATTATAATATAAATAATAGCAATAGCAATAGCTCATAGAAATGTTCTGGCCATTTTTTCAAGGGTTTCAATATACTGCCTTGCTTAAATATTTTTCTGCATCTCTTTTCTAATATAGTTTGAATGGAGTCCAATTAGTTTTTGCTACATAAATACCTGGTATATTTGAGTTTCTGCTATCACTACTACTTAGATGCTTAATATTCTTCTTGTACAGGAGTAAGCACACTATTGCCAGCAGGTGAACTCTGATTTACAGCCTCTTTTTTTTTTTATGGTATGAGTGTACTGTCTTCATGTATGTCTGTGCACCCCATGTCTTGCAATGCCACGGAGGTTAGAAGCGGGTGTCGGATTCGCCCTGGAACTGGAGCTAAAGGGGACAGTTTTCTCAGCCAAAACCATGTGGGTGTGGGGATCGAACCCCAGGTCCTCTGCAAGACAGGTCAGCGCTCTAACTGCCAGGCCATCTTCCAGCCCCTCTACAGCCTCTTTTAGGTATTTACTTAATATTTTTTTTTACTTTATGGGTTTTGGTTGTTTTGCCTGCCTGTATTAAGTGCACCCCATGACCTGCCATGTCCATGGATTTCAGGGTCCCACTGGAAGTTTAGAGATAAGGATGAGTGTTAGTTGCCATGTGGGCACTGGGACATGAGCTCTGCTCCTCTGCAAGAGCAACAGGTCAGTGCTTTTAATTCTGAGCTTACCTCCTTCCCGCCCCAAATTTTTTTTTTGTACTCAAAGTTTGAAGGGGTTATAAATAGAAATGCACCCCAACCAAGCAACCAACCAAAATAATATATGGCCAAAGGCTAATATGTTAAGATGGTTTTTTTTTTTTTTAAATCCTTAAAATATTTACTATTTTATTTTTGCAGAAAAAGTTGTAGTTCCCAACCTGAGTCTGGATTGATTCCTTATCCTATAAAAACAATACTCAGATTACACAATAATGAATATAAGCTTCAGAGTTTCCATGTATTTTGTTTCTATTAACTGAATATTTATTAAATATAATAAATAAAAATATTATTTTTATTTTTTTTTTTTATTTTATTTTTTTTTTTATTTTTAATATTTTTTTTTTTAATTTTTATTGATGTTGGTGGATTTCTATAACGCATGGGCCAAGGCACGATAAGGAATATGTTCCCCTGTCCCTGCACACAAACCCCCACCCCCATCCCAGATCATGTATTCTGCATAATGTCCTGCATCTTTCAGGTTTATTTTTTTTCATTTTTTAGCTATAAGTGATAATCCATGCGCATAAGCATCCTTCGTGCAAAACCAATCTATAGACTGTTGTGCCCAAACCCCCCACAGTCCCACATTCAGTGGAGGTTGACAGTGTTGTTTGTTCAATCAAGTTGATCAAAGCAGTGTCCAGACTACATCGCGGTAGTTTCACTATTCACCCCAAATGCAGCCTTTACATTCTACCACGCCCCCTCTTCCGCAGATTGTTCCCTAGCGCTTAGAAAAGGGGTCACAGGTGGATGGCGAAGGTAAAACTGTCCTCTCTCTTGGAGCTGTTGACTTGGATTCTGGTCAATCTGGCTGTTTCCTTTCATGGGCTGGACAGTTTTTTCAGGGTAGTTAAACCTTTTATTCCTAATGATGAAGCACAAGCAATTAATATTATAGTATTTAAGCAGCAATACTAGTTATGGTAGGTTACTTGGCATAGACCCATATGTTTGGATGATATGTTCATTCATGAATTATATTTTTACCCCCCTGATAAATATGACAGGTCTTTACTTTGTGGCTTATGACATCTCCCAACCTGTAGAGGTGTAGGCTTGTGGCCTCAGCCAGGGTTATTCCTCCAAGGAGAGAGCCAACAGCCAATTAGATTGGGCATTATACAGGCACATGCTGCCTCTGCTGCACAGTCCATTTCCAGGCAGGTAAGGTGTGCTGGTGCTGATGGTGGAGTCTTGCTTGACTCAGGGAGACCCCGATTTGCTTTATTGGTTTTTCTTGGCCCTTTGGGAACACTCTCTGGCATTCCAGAGGCCATCATGTACCCTTGCATGTGCGGTCTCAATACATCCCCCCCACGTTAACGTCAGGTCTTCGGCAGGCAGCAGGGTCTTTATGCCTCTTCTCCTGCAGGTCTCCCAACTTAGGGGCAAGGAAAGCCCTTACCTTTTGGGGGCTTGGATCCCTGGCCAACCCATCCCCCCTGGTGTAGAACAATCCATTGTGATGTCAGAGCTCCTGCATATTAATATACTTTGCCTAAGTTCATAGCCCAAGGACTTTAGTCTTATATTTTGTTCTGAACAGAGTATAATCATTTTCACCAGTTTTCTTTATGTCTATTAGTCAATTAAAGAAGGCATTTTACCGGTTTTATAAGAGATTACTCTATACTAGTTGTCTCAATTTACAGTTGGAAAATGGCATCCTCATCGTCATATTCTCCTTGTTCTATGGGGGGGGAGGCAAGAATGAAGAAGGAGAAAGAGGTAGAAAGTCATATCCAAACCCTTTTTGCACCTAGAAGGATAAGTCTTCTCATTAGGACTCATTATAGATAGTTTTTACATGTAGGATCCACAGAAGGCTTCGTGTTTGATGCCTGTAGCAGGCTTTTCTTCCTTTCAGTGTTCAGACGGGTCCACCTTTCAGTTGCCACTTTTTGGTTAATCCTACTCAATGCAACGCTGTATCTTTCTTTCTCAGCCGTTAAGTTGGTGACGCTTTGTCCTGTTGGAACAAACAATCTCTTCCCATAGTTAGTTTTAAGATTTGAATTGCAATGTTCTTGACTAGACGGTTTCATGTCTGTCTGTACTCGCCCCCCCCCTTTTTTTTTTTTTTTAACCCATGAGTCCTCCAGAAGACAGTTGTATCCTATCCTAACTATAGGGGGAATCCAGGCACAAGATTTCCTTCAAATCACCCATGCTGTTGGGTGGTACTTATATATGACTTACACTTGGGAAGCAAACTTCCTTTTTGCTTTTAAATCATCTTTTAAAGAGAATGCTACAGGTGATACTGTACAACCGAGAAAAATTATAGAGAACAGTTGTATATGCCAATCCCCAAAACGAGTTAGGGCTCTAGAGATTGTGTGTAAAACAAAGGGGGCAACAGCCCACATTCTTTTCCCCTTTATATCTCCAATAACTCAGATGCATTACCGTTTTTAGCAGTCTGGAAAACCAATGTTGTTTATTATAGACATTTTTACTTTACTAAGTCCTAAAACACCAGGTATCCTGTAGACAGTGGTCTAGGGAAAACTGAGTACTTGCTGAACGCACATCAAGTACCAAAAAATATGCCTTGTGTTTTTTTTCACTTGGAATTATACATCCTGTGTTCCTCTCCCACCCATTCCCCCCTCTCCAATTCACCATTTCAGTCCTTTTCGATGAAGTCTTATCTTTTTTTTTCTTTTACTATGCATCCCTCTCCATGACGCAATATTTATATCTGGGTTGTTGGTACTCGCATCCCCATATGAGGCACACCATTTGTCGTTTGTTTTCTGGGACTGTGTTACTTTTTCACTTAAACAGTATGTTTTCCAGCTCCATCCATTTACCTGCGGCAGAGTTCCTGATGTTGTCCCTCTTTACTCTGCATAGAACTCCATTTATACATGTACCACATTTTTTCTCTATCCATCGTCAGTTGAGGGGCACTCCTTGGTGGTTCAGTTTTTCCTTTTTGCCTACTTGGAACAGAAGCTGCAATAAACACTAGCTGTGCATGTTATTCTTGCAGTAAGTTGTTGTCTTGTGGGTATTCCCCAGGGAGTGTTATGCACTGGGTCAAAATTGGAAGGCTCATTTGAGTCTTTTAAGGGTTCCTCCACACTGTTTTCCATAGTGGCTGTTACTAGTTTACATTCCCAACAGCAATGGATTGAGTGTTCCCCTTTTCCCGCAACCTCTCCAGCATTTAGTATCATTCGTGTTCCTGATCCTAGCCGTCTTATTGGAGACGGTTATATCTCAACGTGGTTTTAATTTGAATTTCATTAATTATTAATGAATTAATTAATTAAAAAAAAAAGATGTTTCTCAGCCATCTCTTAATTCCTCCTCTGTGAAGTCCTCTATTCAGACTTTGCTCCATCTTTTGAGTGAATTCATTGTTTTTCTTCTTCTTTGTTTTTTGAGTAGCTTGTTATACTCTGGAAATTAATGATCTCAAATGTATCTGCTGTGAAGGTTTCTCCACTATTTGGGTCTTCTCCTCAATTCCTGTATTGCTTTCAATTTGTGTACAGAAGCTTTTGAGTTAATGAGTTCCCCATTTGTCAATTTTCGATCTTATTTCTTGTGCATCTGCTGTTGATTTGGAGTCTTTTCCTACACCTATGTCTTGAGTCTGCTTTGCCAACCTTCTCTTTATCACCTCCAGAGTTTGGGGTTTCACATTGAGGTCTTTGGTCCATCTGGAGTTGACCTTTGTACAAGGGAGCGCGGTAGGGGTTTAATTTACTTATTCTACACGTGGTGATCCAGTTTTGCCAACACAACTTGTCTGAAGATGCTGTCTGTCCTCCATTGTTGTATTCTTGGTCCCCCTTGTCAAAATCTGAGGTGGCGAAAATTTATGAATGCTCAGGTTTGTAATCTTCCGTTTTTATTTCATTGGTCCACTGGTCTGTTTTTTGTGCCAGCTACCAAGCTGTTTTTACGACTATTTGCCCTGTAGTATAGTTGATGTCTGGTATAGCGATCCCCCCTGTATTGCTCTTTCACTCAGGATTTGCTTTGGCTATTCGGGGTCTTTGTTTTTTTCCAAATGAAAAGTGCGGATTTTTTTTTCCAAGCCTGTGAGAAACTCCCTCTTGGGGTTTTTGCTTGGGATTGCATTAAATTCTGTACACTAGTTTGGGTATGGTGGACATTTTTCTTTTACATATATTTATTTTCCCAATCCATGAGCCTGGGAGGTTTGTCCATCTTTCTGATGTCTCCTCAATTTCCTTTTTCAGGTCTCGTGGGTTGTGTTTGCGGGTGTTTTGAGTTGGGGGTGGGGTTGTGGCGGTGGGTTTAAAATTTTTGTTTGTAGCGAGATCCTTGGTGTCTTTGGTAGGTTTGTTCTTAGGTATCTTATGCTTTTCTTTGAGCTATTGTGAGTGGGAAGGTTCCTTGTAGTCCTTCTTCAGTTGTTGTTGTTGGTTTTAAGAAAGGTACTGATTTTTTCTAGATTAATTTGGTATCCTGCCACTTTTACCAAAGCTCTTAATCATTTCTAGGAGTTTTCTGGCTGGAGTTCTATAATCCCTAGGTAGGACAACTCTTATCATCAGCAAAAAGGGATAGCCTTGATTTCCTCTTTTTCCAATTAGAACTTCCTTTAATTTTCCTTTTCTTGGCCTCTTGCACTTGCAAGGGTTTCCAGCACTATTGAAGAGGAAGTGGTGACACGGGGGAAGCCTTGCCGAGTTCCTACCTTCAAGGCGGAATGCTTCTGTTCCCATTTCCCCACCATTTTAGATGATATTGGCTGTGGGGTTTCCTGTATTATGGCTTTGATTACATTGAGGAATGATCCCTCTCGGCCAATTCCCTCCAGGACTTTAAACATTGAAAGGATGGCTGGATTTTGTCAAAAGGTTTTCTCCCGCATTCTTTCAATTAAAATGATGGTGTGGTTTTTTGTCCTTTCAGTCCATTGATATGTTTATGATGTTTATTGAGTTAAGTATGTTGAACCATCCATCCTGCATCTTTGTTATGAATCCAACTTGGTAATGGTGGATTATTTTCTTGATTTGACGTCTGTATGTGATTTTCTGGAATCCTGTTTAGAATTTTGGCATCTGTGTTTTCATTCGGAGATGGGTCTATATGTCTCCTTTTTGGTTGTATCTTTCCCTGGTTTTTGGTAGGTAGTGTAATGTTGGCCTCATAGAAGGATTCTTGGAGAAGTCCCTCCGTTTGTATCCTTCTAACAATTTAAGTAGTAATGGTTGTATGTCTCTTTTCGAAATTATTTTATTTAAAAATTCTGCCGTGAAAACCATCCGGGCCCTGGGCATTTTTTTTTTTTCTGTGGTTTTTTTTTTTTTTTTTATTACATCTTCGATTTCTCCTGTACTATTGTCTGTTTAGGCTGTCAATCTCTTCTTGGTTTGAGCTTTGGTGTATTCCCAGGATTTCAGCTATTCTATCCATTTCTTCTAGGTTTTTTCAGACCTTGCAGGAAGTATAAGTTTGAAGTATTCCCGATGCTTGTCTGGATTTTTTTTCATTGTCTGTTGTGATGTTTCCCCTTTCATCACTGATTCTATTGATTTTGGAGTTGTTCCCTCTTTCTTTTGGTTAACTGGGCCTAGAGGTCTGTCTATCTTGTTTTATTCTCTCAAAGAACCTCTTTTGGATTTATTGATTTTTTGTCTGGTTTTCTTTGTTTCTATTTCATTGATTTCTCTGCTCTGATTTTTGTTATATTTCTTCTTGTCTGCTCCGTTTAGGGTTCATTTGTTGTTGTTTCTCAAGTATTTTATCTGCAGTGTTGGTCATTCAATTCTTGTTCTTTTGTTTTGTTTTAATGTCATGCACTTAGAGCTATAAACTTCCCTCGAAGGACTGCTTTTTAAAGGTCCCATAGATTTTGCTGTGTTTGTTTTATCATTGTCATTCAGTTCAGGAATGTTTTTATTTCTTTCTTATTTCTTTCCTGACCCCTCATTATTAAGGAGAGTGTTGTTTAGTCTCCATGTGTTCCTGTAGGATGTAGGGTTTCTTCTGTGTTATTATTGAGTTTTATTGCACTGTGGTTCTGATTTCGAATGAATGAGATTATGTCAATCTTTTTATATTTGTTGAGTTTTCCCTGTGTCCCCGTATATGGTCTATTTTGGAGAAATGTTCCTATGAGGTGCTGAGTAGAAATTGTATTTCTCTGGTGTTTGTGTGAAATATTCGATAGATGTTGTGAGGTCCATTTGGTTGTTATTGTGTTCATTTAGTTCGGATGTCTCTCGTTTATCCTTTGTCCTGTTGACCTGTCAGGGGACTTAAAATGGGGTATTGAAGTCCTCTATCTAGTGTGCTGGGGTAATCTGTGCCTTGAGATCCTGAAGAATTGTCCTTTTTTAAAGTTTGGTTTTGCACCGGGTTGTTTGGTGAATATATATTTATAATTGTGGAAATCTCATGTCAATCTGTTCCTTTAATAAAGATGTAGTGGGGGGGCCCCCTCTTTGTTTCTTTTTATTTCTTTGCTTTGAAGTCTATTTTGTCTGGATATTAGAATAGCCACTCCACCTTTTTCTTTTTGGTACCATTTGCTTGGGAATACTTTCTTCCATAACATTTTCACCTTAAGTTGGTGCCTATCATTAAATTATGAGATGGGTTCTTGTAGACATCATATATCGATGGGTTTTGTTTCCTAATCCCATTCTCCCAGTCTATGCCATTTTGATTGGGAGTTTAGCCCATTAATATTTAATGGTTATTTAAAGATGGTTGTTGCTTCCTTTCATTTTATTATCCATTTGGGCTTCTAGCCTCTGATTTTACTCTTATGGTTATGGTTTTATTAGTTTCTCTATTTCCTAGGTGTTTGGGGATTGTTGCTCCTCTCTTTTTTCTTTCTACCCTTTGAAATTGCTTTCAAAGTATTTTATTGACGAGTTCGGTTTTCCAGACCATGTTCTTCCCATCATCTTGCTTATGTTGTGAAAGAATTTTCTTTCTCCTTCAACTGTATTTGACAGTTTTGCTGGGTAAAAAGTATTTGGGTGGCTACGTCTTCCTTCCTTTTTTTTTTTATTCTTTTCTATTCCCCCCCCTCCCTCCCTCTCTTTTCAATTTTTTTCTTTATTCTTTTCCTTCCTTTCACTCCTTTTCCTTTGCCACTTTTTTTTTCCTTTTTAGTCCCTAACACTGCGAATGCTTTGCTCCATGTTCTTATTGCTTTCATGGTTTGAGGCGAGATAGTCAGTTGTAAATTCTGTATTTTTTTTTTTTTTTTTTTTTTTTTTTTTTTTTTTTTTTTTTTTTTTTTTTTGGGTTTCCCTTGGTATGTGACTTGTTTTCTTTTGTAGCCCTCAGATAATTCGTTCTTTATTTTGGGCCATCTAGCATTCTTAAACTTATAATTATGGGTTGGGGGTATTTCTTTTTCTGATTCTTGTCTGTTTGGGTCCTATGTGCTTCTTGTATTTGAAGGGGTTTTTTTGTCTTATTTTTTTAGTTTGGGGACGTTTTTCATCTATTATTCTGTTGAAGATCTGATCAATACTATTCTCTTGCGATTCTTCTCCTTCCTCTCGTCCTATGTACGGACGTTTGACCTTTTCATAGTGTCCCATATTTCCTGGTTGTTCCAACGTTTGTGTATTTTTTTTTAAATATTTTTCATAGTTCATTGAGCTTTTTTAGTTGCTCTGTGTGATCTTCCAGATCTGTGATAATTCTTTGTTCTGCTTCCTCAGTTCTACTTCTGAGGCTTTTCATCCTTTCATTTCTTCTTGAGTGAATGTGTGTTCTAATCCTTTTTCATGTCATCCTGTGATTTTTTTTTAGTATTTCCTTCTTTTTTCCATTTCCTTTTTGAGCTCTTCAATCTCTTCTTGGTGCTTCTCAATCTCTCTTGGTTCTTCTCAATCTCTTCTTAGTACTCCTCACTTCGTTGGTTGGCTTCCTTTTTCAGCGTTTCTACTTCCTTTCGGAGTTTGTTTTTTTCTCCCTCTAGTTCTTTCCTGGATTTGTGGGTCTGTCTCTTTAGTCTTCTGAAGTTTGTCATTGTATCCCTCTAGGTCCTTTTGAGTTTTCATTCTCTCTCTTTAGTTCTCTAATTCTATTTTTTTTCTCCCTCTAGTTCTTTCCGGAGTTTTTCAATCTGTTGTTCCTTTAGTTCTTTCTGATGTTTGTCATTTTATCCCTCTAGGTCCTTTTTGAGTTTTTCATTTCTCTCTCTTTAGTTCTCTGAATTCCTCTTTATTGTTCTTTAATTTCTCTGCATAGGTCTGCAATTATTCCTCTAAGATTGTTCCTTGGTTCTCCTCCACGGGGTTCCCATTTGTTTTTAGCTGTCTCCTACCGGGTTGGTTAGAGCTTGGTGCAGGATTATCTGTGTCTTTCCCATGTTGTCCTTCGTCGTGTTCCTGGCATTTGGGCTTCCCTTTTGTGGTTTAGATCACAACTAGCAGACGGTTTTGTTTTCCTCTTCAGATAACTTTTTTGTTGTTGTTGTTGTTCCACTTCTCCTCCTTGTTTATGGAGTATGGATTGTCTGCTTTTCAATTTTGTTTATATATTAGGTATTCGAAGCCAAAGCACTCTTCTCTTCTTGTTCTGAAGGTTCTCCAACGTGGGGGGGGGGGGGGGTTTTGCCTGATCTAGCCCGCGCCCGGCAGCTTGCCTCCAAGGGCAGCCGCCCCTGGCCGCCGGACTCTCCGGACCCTCTGGCCCCCAGCGCCCGGGTTTCCCGCCCTTTCAAGGCCCCCCCAGCAACCCAAGCTACTCGCCCAGGTGGCTTCTGGGTATCCTGCCCAAAGGCGCCGCGCCCTGCCGCTGGGATCTCCGGACCCTCTGGCCCAGCGCCCGGTTTCCCGCCCTCAAGGCCCCCAGCAACCCAAGCTACCTCAGCCCCAGGTGGCTTCGGGCTATTCACTTGTCCCAAAGGCGCATCAGCCCTGGCCGCCTGACTCTCTGGACCCTCTAGCCCAGCGGCACGGGTCCCGCCCTGAGGGCCCCAGCAACCCAAGCTACTAGCCCAGGTTGGTCGCTTCTGGTTATCCTGCCCAAAAAGGCGCAGCCGCCCTGCCGCCGGACTCTCGGGAACCCCTCTTGGCCCGAAGCGCCGGGTCCCCCGCTCCTTTTTTCAAGGCCCCAGCAACAAATCCCAAGCTGTTCGCCCAGGTGGCTTCTGGTTTTCCTGCCCAAAGGCGCAGCTGTCCTGGCCGCAGGACTCTCCGTTCCCTCTGGCCCAGCGCCCGTTTCCCGCCCTCAAGGCCCCATGCAACCCAATGCTACTCGCCCAGGTGGCCTCAGGGTATCCTGCCCAAAGGCAAACTATCCTCAAACACCTAGAAAAAAAAAAAAAAAAAAAAAAATTTATTTTTAAAAAACCATCGTTTTCTTTCTGTTGGTTTTCTTATAAGCTCATACTGAATCACGTTTTCTCTTCATCTTTTCCTTCCTCATTCCTTTGTGAATGAATACATATAAACAATTCTAATTGCTGTTTACTCTGGAACTTGAACTTTTTCCCATGCAAAGATGAATCACTGCCTAATGTCAAATGTTATTATAATTGTTATAACAATCGAAGGATATGGAGATTGTAATACATAAAAGAATTATGTATTATAAGTTATGAGTATATATGAGACCTATGATGTACTCATAATGTATATATCCAATATATAAAACTATACATCAAAACTGCGGCTTTCATTCCCATCACAGATAATTGGGAGTCCTGAGAGGGGTATCCCATGTGTAAGTTCAGCGTTGGACTAGAGGATGCGTCTCCTGCCCTCTCAAGCCCTCAGCCTCTGCATGCGGGGATTCAGTCAGAAAAAACATTTTAGTAAAAGCACTTTCTCTGCTATGTATATCTCCTCTCTTTTCAGGGGCACCATAGGCATAATAGATTACAAAAAATCCATTATGGTTTGTTTTCTCTTCATCAGAGTAAAAGCTGGGCCTGTCTGTTACCACTGTCTCTCTCCATACTCCATAAAAAGGAGAAAAATATTCCACTACAATTTATTATTTTGTATTACTTGCCCTGTTCTACTAGAAATGCTGAGACTTCACATATTATAGTTCATTTGGGGAGGTATAAAGTTGTTGTTGATTATTTAGAGATGGACTCTGTTTTTATTTTCCCTTCCTAAATAAGGAAGGTTTTTATTCACTATCATGGGAATTGTTTCTAAGACTGGTCAAATAGCATAATAGGGTCCTTGTATATAAATGAGCCATACCCGGCCAGGGTACATGGGCATGCGCTGTGATGGCTTTGAGGAATAAGACCAGTCGAATGGGAGGGAAACAGGGGGACACGGGACGGTGGGGGTAAGGAAGGAAAGAAGACAAACACAAAAAAGCCATGCAGGGGCGCAAGTGCACAGCCAAATTAGGGGCGCAAATATGTCAAATTATTAGAGTGGAATGTGGAACCTAAATGGGTGCGGAGGTACCCACTGTATGCATCATTGCCAGGCTCTGTGAGAACTATATGATTAGAATTACCTTGAGGCTGATAGAGAAGCTACCTTGGGGGCTATTAATATTACCCTCAAAATCTTTTGGCAAGTCGGGTCTACACATTCTATCTCATATCTGAGAACTTGATCTTGGTCTTTCTTGAGCTTAAAATCAAGGTCAATCTCTTCCTCTTCTCTTCCTTCTCTTTCTCCCTTCCTTCTTTTTTTTTTTTTTTTTTTTTCTTGTGTTTTTTTTTTAACACATTCCAAGCAAGTTCTTAGTTGACTGTTTGTCTACAAATCGAAAGATAAACAAATAAGAGTGTCTCTTTCACTAAAGCTATTTTTTTCCATCTGGGAGATTAAAAGATTTTTGTTTTTCTTCGGCTGATCATCAGTAATTTAAGGAGGTGGAACTGTCTGTAGAGTACTAGAGCTTAACTGAAGTGAAAGATTTTGCTTTCTTCAAACTGATGAGACTATCCCTGCTTGAACTCAGAGAACTCTCCACATTTTGATCAAGGCACTGAAAGATTTTGGTCTCTCTGCTCAAAGCAGACATTTTTCAGAGAGCACTTGACATTAGCTATACATACCTTCACAAACATTCTCATATTTCCATAGGTAATATCATCAATGATTTGAAAGAACTGCTTGTGATTGAGCAGAGACCAACCTGAATCAAGGAATTATTTTAAGGTGTGCATTGGGGTTTTGAGTATTTAGAAATAACTGCTAAATTTTAATAAGAATTATTCCTGTTTCTAATAAATGGTTAGTTGGTTATACTCTTGCATAAAATGAAGCTTTTACATTCTAAGATTCCTTCTACAACAGCCACGATTTAAGCTGTCACCATTGTGTGGATGTGTGTGTGTGTGTGTGTGTGGGTGCGTTGTTGTAGATCTAGAATAGTGGGTCTGTCATGTAAGCTAAGTACAATCTTTGATTGTAGTTAATGCTTCCATTATTTGCACATTCACCCAAACACATCCCATGGGTAGGGATATATTCCTTAATTTTTCAAAAGACAAAAAACTGAGACAGATTTGTACATTGGGGAGAAAAATAAATTAGATTTTGCCAAAACATGGAGGGAAGAATAATTCTCCACACAGAGACAGATTTACTGTGGTCACTGGGACATCACTATCTGGCCTCATGTACTTTTTGACTTTTCATCAATTATTCATTGATCTAGTACTCAGTCTGCCCAGGCACTTCCTTTTGTCCTATACCATGCAAGGCCTTTTCCCTTAGCAGCTCCTTAGTTATTGTGAAAGTGGTGAAGGTTGGTTGAAGGCTTGTTTGTGCTCCTGAAGTTTTCTGATCATTGCTTCTCTTCCCTTCCACTCCTCTGGTCATTACTTTGACAATTGACAAGCTGAAATCTACTTCCCCTCCAACTCATTGCTGTAAAAGTTGGCAGGATCTTAACCAAATATCAGGAATTCACAGAGTAAACGGATATGCATTCAGCAAAGAATAAATAGGAGCTGAGCTTGGGAGCCCACCTTGATGAACCACTCAGTATTCTCACTTCTAGGAAAAGTGGAGGGAGGGGTACCTGAGAAAGAAAGACAAATTCTTTGGGGAGCTTATAGAGAATGGAGGTATCCTAGGAAAGGAAATTTAGTTGTCATCCTGATATTTTTAATTTTCAGAGCATTTATGTACTGTAGGTGAAATGTAAGCCTGTAATTCTTACATACCTTTTAGATTTGCTATACCCAAGCAATTTGATATGAGGAAAATATTTGAAGCAGGAATCTCACCAATCACTTTTGGTGTGCCATTTGCCCATCATTAAACACTGAGCGAGTGACTAGGCTCCCTCATATTCATAATTGTTTCCATACCTGGGGATATTTCTTATTATACATATTCTTTTAAAAAAAATAAAAAAAAAAAAAAAAAAAAAAAAAAAAAAAAAAAAAAAAAAAAAAAAAAAAAAAGTTTAAAAAAGGGAGGAGGACATAACATATATGGCAAGACATGCATGAACTCTGGTGGGGGGAGCAGGATGGGGGAACCGGTCTAAATTTGATTACAGAAAAATTTGTATGAAATGTACAAAAGTTCAAATAAAAAATAAGAAAAAAACTATTTTGTCGATTCTTTGAGCATTTTGTATAATGTATGTTGATCACATTCAGACACCTCTCTTAAAATTCACCCTCATCTTACTTCTCCACTCCCCTGACTTTATGTCATCTATTATTATTTTGTAAAGCCCCATCAAGTCTAGTTTCTGTTCCCCAAATGCTCTTTGTGTGGGTCCATCGCCTTTGGAGCTTGTTCAACATACCTGGCAATCATACCTTTAAAATAACACAGACTCTCCACTCCCATCAGCTACAATGTGCCAATAGTTCCAGAGCTCTGGCTGGGGTTTCTTGCCCACTTGCCCCATTAATGCTGTTTTTTTTCTGGCTTTGATCTTTTTTGTTCTTCTTCCAAGAACAGGTCTCCCTGTAGCCCCAGTTGTCCCTGGAAACCGCTCTTAGACCAGTGCCTTGAACTCAAAGAGCTCCCGCCTGCCTCTGCCTCCCAGTGCTATAGGATTAAGGCGTGCGCCCCAAGCCCGGCTTTTCTTTGATTTTTACAGATCTTGTCCATTCTGTCATTGTGCCATGGTTTCTTACCAGAAAACATTGTTTCTTTGTATTCATCCACCATTTCTGGCTTTTAAAATCTTTCCATCCCATCTTTTGTAAAGTTGTCCCATTTAGGACCGAGCACTCCTCAGTCTCTTATTTTTCTGAATGTGAGCAGTTGTGAATCTCTATGTGAATTTCTCTCTGATGCAAAAGCAGCTGAGGGCTAAGGGATACATTAATCCATGGCTATAACAATAACTCATTAGGAATAGGTTTAATACTATGTTCCCCTTAGCACGAATTAATAGTATGGTTCACCACTATGGTTTCTAGCAACTGGTTCCTAGGCCTGATATCAGTATGAAGTATGGTCTTCATCTTGTGAAGCATACCTTACGTCCAGTCAAAAAGTGGTTAAATTCTCCCATAACATTTGTGCCAGTTACACTAGTGGGTATATGTTGCCAGGCAAGTTGTAGCTGTCAATGTTCAGGCCCCAGTACTTATCAGACACCAAAGAGTGAGGAAAAGGTACAAATTCTTTCCTTGGAATACATATAAAGGAGGGCATCTAACACTGTGATGGCAATGGCCTCACCAACCTTTCACCTGACCACACAATGTGTGAGTCAGGGGACTGATCTTTTTATTTTTAAAAGAGATGAGACTGCTCAGGGGCTTCATCTGATTCAGTTCCCTACTACTGACTGTTGCCTACTTGACTTGCCACTGGGTAGTAGTTAACGATAATGTTTACTTTTATATGTATAACACTTTTCCCAGCACTATGGAAAGCTAGGCATTAGAAATTGAAGTGTCAAGGATAATACCAAAACTTATTTTTCCTACTATGCTTCTACAACTATGTATGTATTAGTTCTGTTATAAAATTTAAAAATTTTACATCAGTTGGTGAATACAACCAGGAACAATATAACTAGCCAAAATGTGTCTGAAGGGCTATTGGATCTCTGATCAACAGCTTCAAAAGGGGAGTCCATTCCTGGCAATGAGCTCTTCATTTGCTAGCCTGTGTGTCTGGTTAGGACTCCCACATTATAGGGTAACCATATTGGAATCATTTTTATATTGTATATGTGTATATTTCAAGAAGCATCTATAGAAATAAGCTTCCATATGACTTTTCTAAAGGATCCTGGTGTTATCCCTTCACTTCTTACCCCTCTTCTACTCTGCCATCCCACTTCTAGTGTGAGTGTGAAGTATTGTAGTCACTATGAAACTCAGTGTGGAGGCTTCCGAAGCTGAATAGATCTGCCACATGACCCTGCCATACCACACTTGGGTATTTATTAGTTCACCTTTTCTGTTGCTGTGCTAAACCACCATGAGCCAGGAACTATAAAAGAAGAGTTATTTGAGCTTACACTGACGGTTCCAGGAATCAGAGTCCCATTGTGGTGGGAGGTATGGTGGCCAGGGGCTGGAGCAGCAAGCGAGGGTCAAATCTCGCAATGAGCACAGGAAGCACGGAGAGAGAGCGTGTGACTGGAGACCGCAAGGCTTCTTGTTAAACTCACTAAGCTGCCCCCAATAACGTACTTCCCCCAGCACAGCACACCTTCTAAGACTCCAGAAACAGTTGCCACAACTGGAGAAAAATGTAATGAATACTTACACCTATGGGGGGCACTCTCATTCAAAACACCACACGTTATATATCCAAATGACTCTATATCCTACTACAGAAATACTGATTTATTCATATCATTGTTGCTCTTTTCAGAATACCCAGAAAAATGGGAGCAACCTACATGTCTATCAACTGAGGAATGAATAACGAACATATGGTACATTTACACAATGGAATATTATCCAGCAAAAAAAATATGTTAACTCTGCCTGTCTGGATGGAAGTACAAATAATGATCTTGAGTGAGGTAATGTAGACCCACAAATACAAATGTTACATGTTCTCTCTCCTAAGCGGATGCCAGCTTTGAATCTTTAGATATGTATGTTTCAATGTGAAAATCCAAGAGNCCCGGGTCCCGCCCTCAAGGCCCCAGCAACCCAAGCTACTCGCCCAGGTGGCTTCTGGGTATCCTGCCCAAAGGCGCAGCCGCCCTGGCCGCCGGACTCTCCGGACCCTCTGGCCCAGCGCCCGGGTCCCGCCCTCAAGGCCCCAGCAACCCAAGCTACTCGCCCAGGTGGCTTCTGGGTATCCTGCCCAAAGGCGCAGCCGCCCTGGCCGCCGGACTCTCCGGACCCTCTCGACAATTTATTTTTAAAAACATCGTTTTCTTTCTGTTGGTTTTCTTATAAGCTCATACTGAATCACGTTTTCTCTTCATCTTTTCCTTCCTCATTCCTTTGTGAATGAATACATATAAACAGATTCTACCTTGCTGTTACTCTGGAAATTGGAACTTTCCCATGCAAAGATGGAATCACTGCATAATTTCAAATATTATAATTTTTATAACAATAGAGATATGGAGATGTAATACATAAGAATTATGTATTTATGAAGTTATGCAGTATATATGAGATATGATGTACATAATGTATATATAAAATATATAAAACTATACAATCAAACTGAGGCTTTCATTCACACACCAGATAATTGGAGTCCTGAGAGGTTTAATCACATGTGTAAGTTCAGAGTTGGACTAGAGGATGAGTCTCCTGACTCTCAGCCCTCAGCTCTGCATGCTGGATCATCATAAAAACATTAAAGCACTTTCTCTGCTATGTATATCTCCTCTCTTTTCAGGGGCACCATAGGCATAATAGATTACAAAAAATCCATTATGGTTTGTTTTCTCTTCATCAGAGTAAAAGCTGGGCCTGTCTGTTACCACTGTCTCTCTCCATACTCCATAAAAAGGAGAAAAATATTCCACTACAATTTATTATTTTGTATTACTTGCCCTGTTCTACTAGAAATGCTGAGACTTCACATATTATAGTTCATTTGGGGAGGTATAAAGTTGTTGTTGATTATTTAGAGATGGACTCTGTTTTTATTTTCCCTTCCTAAATAAGGAAGGTTTTTATTCACTATCATGGGAATTGTTTCTAAGACTGGTCAAATAGCATAATAGGGTCCTTGTATATAAATGAGCCATACCCTTCCATTTACATTGTCATCTCTTGATTTCTTATAATAATACCATTCGAATGTTATGTAAACAGTTGCTACACTGTACTGTTTGGGGAATAAGGACAAGAACACAAAAGCCATGCATGTTCAATTCACAGCCAATTATTTTCTCAAATATTTCCAAATCATTATTAGTGGAATGTGGAACAAATGGGTGCTGAGGACCAACTGTATGTCATCATTGCCAGTCTCTGTGAGAACTAATGAATTAGATTACCTGCAGGATGATAGAGAATCTCCCTTGGGTCTATTAATCTCACCCTAAATATCTTTTGGCAAGTAGGGTCTACAATTTCTATCCTTCATATCTGAGACTTGATTCTTGTGTCTTTCTTGAGCTTAAAATCAAGGTCAATCTCTCTCTCTTCTCTTCCTTTCTCTTTCTCCCTTCCTTCCTCCAACTTTCACTTTAGAAATGTGTTTTTAACAACTTCCAAGCAAGTTCTTAGTGAATGTTTGTCTACAAATGAAAAGATAAACAATACAGAGTGTCTCTTTCACTTTAAAAGCTACTTTTTTTTCCATCTGTGGAGATTTAAAAGATTTTTGTTTTTCCTTAGGGCTGATCCTAGTAGTATTTAAGGAGGTGGAACTGTCTGTAGAGTACTAGAGCTTAACTGAAGTGAAAGATTTTGCTTTCTTCAAACTGATGAGACTATCCCTGCTTGAACTCAGAGAACTCTCCACATTTTGATCAAGGCACTGAAAGATTTTGGTCTCTCTGCTCAAAGCAGACATTTTTCAGAGAGCACTTGACATTAGCTATACATACCTTCACAAACATTCTCATATTTCCATAGGTAATATCATCAATGATTTGAAAGAACTGCTTGTGATTGAGCAGAGACCAACCTGAATCAAGGAATTATTTTAAGGTGTGCATTGGGGTTTTGAGTATTTAGAAATAACTGCTAAATTTTAATAAGAATTATTCCTGTTTCTAATAAATGGTTAGTTGGTTATACTCTTGAATAAATGAAGCTTAATTCTAAGATTCTTTCTTACAACAGCCACGATTAAGCTGTCACCATTTGTGTGTGTGTGTGTGTGTGTGTGTGTGTGTGTGTGTGTGTAGATCTAGAATAGTGGGTCTGTCATGTAAGCTAAGTACAATCTTTGATTGTAGTTAATGCTTCCATTATTTGCACATTCACCCAAACACATCCCATGGGTAGGGATATATTCCTTAATTTTTCAAAAGACAAAAAACTGAGACAGATTTGTACATTGGGGAGAAAAATAAATTAGATTTTGCAAAACATGGAGGGAAGAATAATTTTCTCCACAAAGAGGAAAGATTTACCTGTGGTCACTGGACATCACTATCTGGCCTCATGGTACTTTTTGACTTTTTCATTCAATATTCATTGATCTAGTACTCAGTCTGCCCAGGCACTTCCTTTTGTCCTATACCATGCAAGGCCTTTTCCCTTAGCAGCTCCTTAGTTATTGTGAAAGTGGTGAAGGTTGGTTGAAGGCTTGTTTGTAGCTCCTGAAGTTTCTGATCATTGGCTTCTCTTCCCTTCACTTCCTCTGGTCATTACTTTGACAATTGACAAGCTGAAATCTACTTCCCCTCCAACTCATTGCTGTAAAAGTTGGCAGGATCTTAACCAAATATCAGGAATTCACAGAGTAAACGGATATGCATTCAGCAAAGAATAAATAGGAGCTGAGCTTGGGAGCCCACCTTGATGAACCACTCAGTACTATACTTCTAGAAAGTGGAGGGAGGGTACTGAGAAAGAAAATCTTTGGGGATGCTTATAGAGAATGGAGGTATCCTAGGAAAGGAAATTTAGTTGTCATCCTGATATTTTTAATTTTCAGAGCATTTATGTACTGTAGGTGAAATGTAAGCCTGTAATTCTTACATACCTTTTAGATTTGCTATACCCAAGCAATTTGATATGAGGAAAATATTTGAAGCAGGAATCTCACCAATCACTTTTGGTGTGCCATTTGCCCATTCATTAATACACTTGAGAGAGTGACTCAGGCTCCCTCATATTCATAAGTAGTTTCCATACCTGGGGATATTTCTTATTATACATATTCTTTTAAAAATATTTTGGGGAACAACAATGACAACAAAGACTTGTTCAAAGAACTGACCAAAAAAAAGTTTAAAAAAGGCTGAGACAGGACATAAAATATATGGCAGAATGCATGAACTCTGGTGGGGGGAGCATGGATGGGGGAACAGGTCTAAATTTGATTAAGAAATGTTGTATGAAATGTACAAAAGCTCAATAAAAATTAAGAAAAAATATTTTGTTGATTCTTTGAGAATTTCATATAATGTATGTTGATCACATTCAGACCCCTCCCTTAAATTCACCCTCATCTTACTTCTCCACTCCCCTGACTTTATGTCATCTATTATTATTTTGTAAAGCCCCATCAAGTCTAGTTTCTGTTCCCCAAATGCTCTTTGTGTGGGTCCATCTCTTGGAGCTTGGTCAACATACCTGGCATCATACCTTTAAATAAAACAGACTCTCCATCTCCCATCAGCTACAATTGCCAATAGTTCCAGAGCTAGGGCTGGGGATTCTTGCCCACTTGCCCCATTAATGCTGTTTTTTTTCTGGCTTTGATTTTTTTTTGTCTTTTCAAGACAGGGTCTCCCTGTAGCCCCAGTTGTCCTGGAACTCGCTCTGTAGACCAGGCTGGCCTTGAACTCACAAAGATCCGCCTGCCTCTGCCTCCCAAGTGCTAGGATTAAAGGCGTGCGCCACCACGCCCGGCTTTTCTGGCTTTGATTTTTACAGATCTTGTCCATTCTGTCATTGTGCCATGGTTTCTTACCAGAAAACATTGTTTCTTTGTATTCATCCACCATTTCTGGCTTTTAAAATCTTTCCATCCCATCTTTTGTAAAGTTGTCCCATTTAGGACTGAGAACTCCATAGTCTCTTATTTTCTGAATGTTGAGCAGTTGTGAATCTCTATGTGAATTTCTCTCTGATGCAAAAGCAGCTGAGGGCTAAGGGATACATTAATCCATGGTCATAACAATAGTCATTAGGAGTTGGTTTAATACTATGTCCACTTAGCAGAATAATAGTAGGTTCACCACTATGGTTTCTAGCAACTGGTTCCTAGGCCTGATATCAGTATGAAGTATGGTCTTCATCTTGTGAAGCATACCTTACGTCCAGTCAAAAAGTGGTTAAATTCTCCCATAACATTTGTGCCAGTTACACTAGTGGGTATATGTTGCCAGGCAAGTTGTAGCTGTCAATGTTCAGGCCCCAGTACTTATCAGACACCAAAGAGTGAGGAAAAGGTACAAATTCTTTCCTTGGAATACATATAAAGGAGGGCATCTAACACTGTGATGGCAATGGCCTCACCAACCTTTCACCTGACCACACAATGTGTGAGTCAGGGGACTGATAAAGAACTGAGACTGTCTCAGGGGCTTCATCTTGATTCAGTTCCTACTACTGATGTTGCCTACTTGAATTGCCACTGGGTAGTTAAGACTAATGTTTACTGTTTATATGTATAACACTTTCCAGCACTATGAAAGCTAGGCATTAGAAATGAAGCTTCAAGGATAATACCAAACTTATTTTTCCATATATGTTCTACAACTCATGTATGTATTAGTTTCTGTTATAAAATCTTACCATCAAGTTCTGGTGAATAACCAGGAACAATATAAATAGCCAAAATTGTTTGACTGGCTATGGGAGACTCCTGATCAACATTTCTGAAAGAGGGAGTCCATTCCTGGCAATGAGCTCTTCATTTGCTAGCCTGTGTTGTCTGGTAGGGCCTCCACATTATAGGGTAACCATATTGGAATCATTTTTATATTGTATATGTGTATATTTCAAGAAGCATCTATAGAAATAAGCTTCCATATGACTTTTCTAAAGGATCCTGGTGTTATCCCTCCTCTTACTCCCTCTTCTACTCTGCCATCCCACTTCTAGTGTGAGTGTGAAGTATTGTAGTCACTATGAAACTCAGTGTGGAGGCTCTTCAGAAAGCTAGAAATAGATATGCCACATGACCCTGCCATACCACACTTGGGTATTTTATTAGTCACTTTTCTGTTGCTGTGATAAACCACCATGAGCAAGGGAACTTATAAAAGGAAGAGTTTATTTGAGCTTACAATTGACAGTTCCAGGGAATCAGAGTCCATTGTGGTGGGAAGTATGGTGGCCAGGGCTGGAGCAGCAAGCCGAGGGTCACATCTTGCAATGAGCACAGGAAGCAGAGAGAGGGAGAGGCTGGAGACCGCAAGGCTTGTTAAACTCACTAAGCCTGCCCCCAATAACGTACTTCCTCCAGCACAGCCACACCTTCTAAGACCTCCAAGAACAGTGCCACCAACTGGAGACAAAATGTCTGAATACTTAAAGCCTATGGGGGGACACTCTCATTCAAACCACCACAGGTATATAGCCAAAAGACTCTATATCCTACTACAGAAATACCTGTTTATTCATATCATTGTTGCTCTTTTCAGAATACCCAGAAAAATGGGAGCAACCTACATGTCTATCAACTGATGAATGGATAACGAAAATATGGTACATTTACACAATGGAATATTATCCAGCTGTTAAGAAAAACAAAATGATTAAATCTGCATGTTAATGGATGGAAGTACAAATAATGATCTTGAGTGAGGTAATGTAGACCCACAAATACAAATGTTACATGTTCTCTCTCCTAAGCGGATGCCAGCTTTGAATCTTTAGATATGTATGTTTCAATTAGACAATTCATAGAGGTCAAGAAACTAGTAAGGGCCACAAGGGTCTTCATGGGAGGGGAGATAGAATGCAGTGGTTTAAAGGAAGAAATGGAAATCATGGAATAGGAAGAGTTAAATGGGGTAAGGAATGGGAAGGCGGGATACAAGAGGGAGTATGGAGAGGGATAACAGTTGTAGACTTTCATAATATCACCTCCACACAACCATCTCATGAGTCCTGTTCTCTTGGGGCCTCACTCTGCTTAGTGAAAAAGGGTAATTCAAGTACCAGATATACATTGCCATGTTAAGCTCTTCTCTCAAGTGAGAATTCTTTAATTTCAATGTACATTATTCAAAAAAGACCTATCCTAATTATCAAATTATTGTCTCTAAACTCTTCTTATTGGATATGAAGTATTTAGGCAATTGACAAGCCAGTGGTAAATGCATTTATGGTGGTGGTGGTGTTATTTGGTATTTATTTTTAGCACCCTGCAAACATCCACCTTTTCAGCTATACATACATTTCCAGAATTTTCATATATTTGAATGCCATGACCTAAGTGAAAGAGATTCTCATGATATTGGATAGAAATACAGAGGTGCAAGTTCCTCTAAAATTGATGGTGAGATGCCTTAGTCTATCAAATCACCATGAAGTGTGCTTATCAGAAACATAGATGAACAGGTTAGTGTCTTTCCACAATGCTATCATGTACTGAATAACAATAAATTCACAAGATACAGTAGTTATCATTGGCAACACTTTGCTATGTAGTCCTGCTTTTCTTGATAGTCCTGTTCTAGAAAGACCCACACAGGTTCTTTTATTCCAGTCTTAATTACTAATATTAACTCTCAGATCCTAGACTTCACCTCACAAGTAAATATCTATCTATCTATCTATCTATCTATCTATCTATCTATCTATCTATCTATCTATCATCTATCTGCTATCTATCTATATGGCTATAAGTAGGTTTCCAAGGGGTTAAAGAGGCTGCAGCAGAGTTCAAGGTATTTCACAGTGGCCCAAGAGTATGAAATTGGTAGAGATGCAAAGAGAATATCTGTGGGGAAAGATAACTAACCTCACTGGAGGTCTGCAGGAGGCTCTGTTGCTGCCGCCGCTACTGCTGCCACCACTGCAGCAATAAAGTTAAGTTGTAGGATCAGAGTTGAGCTACAGAAGTGATATATGGGACCATAAGACTTTAAAAACAAAGTGCAGCTGGGCATGGTGGTTGGTGCATGCCTTCAAACAGCACTGAAGAGGCGGAGGAAGGTGGATCTCTGTGAGTTCAAGGCCAGCCTGGTCTACAAAGCAAGTTCCAGCCCAGCTGGGGCTACAGGAAGACCCTGTCTCAAAAATACCAAACAAGCGAGCAAGCAAGCAAACAAACAACAAAGTTCAGCTCTGGTTCCAGGCAAATGAATGGGTAGATAAATAGACCATGGCTCTAGACGGCTGAATGGGTGGATGGGCAGTTGGCAATTCAAGTAGGCAACATCAGTAGTAGGAACTGAATCATGATGAAGCCCCTGAGACAGTCTGGAGTTCTTTATCAGTCCCCTGACTCACACATCGGGTGGTCAGGTGAAAAGTTGGTGAGGCCGTTGCCATCACAGTGTTAGATGCCCTCCTTTATATGTATTCTAAGGAAAGAATTTGTACCCTTTCCTCACTCTTTGGTGTCTGATAAGTACTGGGGCCTGGTTTGTCTGATATGATTTTATGATGCCCATGTGTTATTATAGACCCAATTTACTTTGATAAACTTATACTGTGATGTTCTTTCTACCTTTATCAGTGTAGGCCTCATGGTGGTGCTGGACAGATGCTATTGCTTACATGTCCACCAAAGTGCAGAATCATCCTCCATCCTCAAGAAGGAGTCAAATGCTTCCTGGAAAATAAAAGTTTCTGAGAGCAAGGGCATTCTGAGAAAAAAACATTGGTTTTTTATACTATGTGAAGTAATTTAGTGCAGGGCACAACTTGATTTCAACACCAAGGCAATGGAAAAATACCAAATTCTGTAATGAAAGCCCCTATTTAATATGAGGGCTGTGCCAATATCAAACTTTTGGTTCTACTGGCAGATGGATATGTGTCATTCCAAACACATGAGATAGTAGTAGATTTCCCCCATCAAGCCATGTGGGCTCTTAGTTCTGCTTCCTCAGTAAATTTTCAATTACTATTTGCACAGGTTTAGTTCTCTTTTGGCTTAAGCCTAGATGATGATAATAGATAACTTATTATTTCCTTTCTCCTTATTACCATCTTCCCTTTCTTTCCACTAAAGTTTTTTTCTATGCAGCACAGAGATGCTACAAATTTAACTTTTCTCAATGTGCTTGTGATTTTGTCAAATCATTCTTGATCAAATCCATTTAGTAGCCTCTGAAATGGGCTCAGTTCCATAAACCAGTCTCCCTGGTGTTCCAAGATGAAACCAAAGCTTTGTTGTCTTCTGAGATAAGACATGTTCTCTTGAAGGGAAGCTTCTTAAGGCACAGGATGTTCTAAGGGGAGAGGAAACATTCCATTTTGTAGAGAAACTGGTTATAATGCAGGGTTCAAAACAACAGAACATTCTAAACAGAGGCAAAACAATCCATTTTGTAGGGAAGTTTCTTAAGCTCAGGGATTGCACAGCTCAATAGATCCAGGAAGTCCCTGAATGTGACCATATCTACTAGGCTCGTTCTTCTCCAAGCACAGATAATCCCTAAGGACTGCTGAGAGACATTTTCAGACCAGCTGAGCTGCTGGGAAGGGGAAGATATCAACTGTGCTGTCTGAAAGATGTTCAGAGCAACTGGAAAAGCTATCTGGAAAGTCATTTTGTTGAGCTCCTTATAGGTTTTCTCCTTTCATGAGCAGTCACACACTTTGGTGATGCAGCTGTCTGTGAGTCACTTCTGGTCCTGTGAGTAGCTACTCATCATATTCCTGTATGTAATACCAATAAAACTTATTGGTTCACCAAATTGGACTTTGGTGGTATCCTTACTTTTGTCTGTTGTTGGCTCCATATCTGGGATAAATAGAAATTTGTTCACATTGCCCTATTAATAGTGCTAGATAACAGCCTTCTACCATGCTCACAATTTATTCTTTCTTATCAATGTTTTCTATGTGTCTGCCTTTACTCTGTTTGAATTAATTCATCTATTTCCTTCAGTCTCAATCTTAATCATTCTTCAAGACCAACATCAAATGGTTTCATCATCTTATATGAGATAGCCACATCCTTCCCAAACAATACAGGCTATTGTCATTGCTCTTGGTTGCCTACCACAGCTAGATGAGAAGACCCTATTGTTGAAGACATCCCACACTTTGAATACAGGACAGAGAAGAATCGAGTTGAAATTGAGCTGAAAGCTGTTCTAAATCTTTATGTTGTTTGGGGTAGCTGAAGTGTATATATTTCCAATCAAGCATTTATGTGAGATTTGTGAATTTCATTGTAACTAAACTATACCTAAGATCCTATAAAATGCATACTAGTTAATGGTATATTTCCTATAGTCAGATATATCATATAGTTTGAGTACATTGATGTATATGATTACTTCATAATCTATAAAATTAACATGGTCAATGGTTGGTCAATGACTCTCTTAAATTTAACACATTTTAAACATTTCATAGTAAAATTTTGGAGAAAGTAAAATATAATAAGTGTATGGATATGGGTACTGACACATAAAAAATGACTAGGCAAATCAAATAAATTGTCTGACCTTCAGTTCCTCTCTGTAAAATGGATTGGCAATAATAGCTACTGTATTAGTCACTTTTCTGTTGCTGTGATAAAACCACCATGACCAAGGGAACTTATAAAAGGAAGAGTTTATTTGAGCTTATGGTTGATGGTTCCAAGGAATTAGAGTCCACTGTGGCAGGAGGCATGGTGGCAGGAGCTGGAGCAGAAAGCTGAAGTTCACATCTTCCAATGAACACAGGAAGCAGAGAGAGAGCAACTGGAGACTTGTTAAACTCACTAAGCCCACTCCCAGTGACGTACTTCCTCCAGCATGGGCACACCTTCTAAGACCTCCCCAAACAGCGCCACCAACTGGGGACAAAATGTCTGAATACTTGAAGCCTATGAGGGATATTTCTCATTCAAACCACCACAGCTACCTCACAGAGTATTCCCATATCCTTAGTTTTTCCCAAGTTATATTCATTATTTTAAGGGACATATTTGAAAGGAAGTCTATGTTTCTGATTGGGTTAGCTTATAGCAGTATGTTGTACTTAATTCATCTGGGGCAATTTGCACAACAAATTAAAGCAGTAGGTCCAAAGTTTTCTTGTTTATAAATATCATTCCATTGAAGAGCTGCTGAAGTAGAGCTTTCTTTCCTCGAGAAACTTACAATCATTAAAAAGAGATAAACAAAGTGAAAATTATAATACAGTGGTTCTAATAAAAACACTATGGATATACGGAGTAGAGGCACTGATCAATCTTGAGGATGGTGGTCAGGAAAGGCTTTATGAGGCAGTAAATGAGTTAAAGATTTGATGACTAATAGAGCAATCCTAACAAATATGAGCAGTCATGATACAGGATAGTAAGTTTAGGTCAGCTGAAAGAGTATGCCTCAGTTGTTGAGTACATTTCATGAGTACAGCTTTTGACAAAGCACTCTCTATCTTCACTCTCTAGATATTTTTCTTCTAAAGCTATAATGATTTTCCATTGTAATTTAAGATGATGATTTTATCTTTATTTTTAAAAGGCTTTGCTTTGTTTTTTATGCAGCAACTAAATAAACCTGTATTAAATCAATGTTTCAGGCAAACGTTGGAGACTACTGTTACATTAGAAAAGTAAATGTTACTATTCCTGACCTTCCCTTGGCACATGGACATGGACAATATTTTTCAAAGATATTCATCCCATAATGTTTTTGGAGTGAATTGTAGGCATTTTATTTCAAGGTATGTTTTCTAAATTTTATAGTAAAATTGGCGACTCATTTAATTTGTGTCAAACCATGACTGGGAACACTGGCTTTACATACCTTCATTTACCAAAGGCTTTGAGCTTTTGCTGTGTATTGACCCTGTACAAAATACCTTGGTTACAGAGATGAGTATGACACATTTTTAAGTTGAAAACAATATCTATTCTCAATATCTATCTGAAGTGAGGAACATGCACATGGAGTGATAAGCTGTATGAGAATGGGAAGCAGGGCTAGCGCAGGGAGTTCGCTTGCTGCTGAAAAGTACTGGTGCCCTGAAGCATTGCTGAGCCACTTCTTCTATGTACAGGTGACACTTGGAGACATGTCTGCTAGTTAGTTTCCACTAAGCCAACCACACAGTCTCTCTAGGTGACCCTAGTGACCAATGGCACAATATGTGAGATGACTGGCCAGAGTTCAGGGGTTAGTCGATGACTGTGGAAGCAAGCAGAGCTAATTGGCCCACATGGGCTTCAGATTGGCAAGCATGGCCTCGTTAGCACTGCGCTCCTCTCTTCTGCATGCTCTGCCTACCCTCTTCACTTCCCAAAGGGACCTTGGGAATCCAGGTATCTTTGGTCAGCTTTTGCTTGCTGGGTCTTGTAAGAATTCTTGAGAATATTCTTTGTCCTTAATTTTTCACTGGAAGAAATCAAGGCACAAATGAAATTAGGTGGAAGTGGAATTGCTGACAATACCACGAGGCATTTCCCGGCTCTTCTGATGAGTTTATATCCTCATGTGATCTGTGCACCCCTAGGGTGGGTAATCAGATTCTGCTTCTCGACCAACACTTGACCTTCTAAGCCAGGGAATGGTGCTCATCAAAAACTGTAAAGTTAGCTCTGAAAATGAATCTTTCAAACACATAAGAGGGAGAAGTTCCCCCTTCAGCTCTTTCTCTGTTTTATCTTCACGCCTCCTCCAAGTTCGTCCCACTCAGTTCCTCTAAAATTTCAGAATTTCTCCCCTGCACTCTCCAGCCCTTAACAAGCTGTTGATGTTCCAGGAAATGTCTTTTCCTATGAAAGACACATCACAGCAGCTAAACAGCTGGAGTCCTCTGACAGCCAATCAGCTAGGCCTTGGGGTATCAGTGTGATGAGCAACTCAGCTAGAAAGTGTCTATTCTCTAGCTGAGCAAATGTCATCTCCACCAGGAAGCCTCAAAAGGATGACAAGAGACTGCACTGAAGTGTCTGTAAGGCTGAGTTCCATGGGGGGAAAAATCTATAAATACAAATATACTGTAATACAGGAGTGTCAGATTCAAGGTAAATATATGAACACATGCTTCTTTTGAATATTTAGGAACAACATTTAGGACTCTGTGCATTCCATGGAATTATCATAAATGGTTAATCTTAATAGAGTTCTGTATTCATTTTAATTTATAGCTTTTCCTAAGGCAGACTCCAGTAAGAAATTCATAACACTGTGTAACTCAACCGAATACAATTTATGGGCTTTTTGTGCTTGAAGAAAATGCCTGCTTACCGCAGCAGGATAACACTGCTGAATTTGGTTGCTAATTGGAATTGGTTTGCTTTAAGTTTTACATACACTCATTAAGGTTGTCCAACATGTTTCTGCGCAGAGATTTCCAAGCTGTTAAAATAATGAAGAAAAGAAAAATAAGTACATGTATATAGATAAACATAGATATATATTTATTCAATGAATATTCAATTTCTATAATTTTGGTTGCCATATAAGAATAAACAACACACTCATATGTACCAGTTAGTATTGCTATCAAGATAATTTAAAACATACAAGAAGTTGAGATTATCCAAATCAAAACAACCCTTTCCATAACTTATATTGTGTTAAATTATCCAAGTCTCTATAAAAATAAATGAATGAATGAGTATCAAGAAAGATAAAATACGGCGACAGTATATTTAAATTGCATGCTTAGCAGGGCACTGATCCATGAACTGGCATATTGAATTCCTGATGGAATATTAGGTCTGAATCCAGCTATATGCAATAGGGTAGAGACTGACACTCTATGTCAGATCCCTTCAAAAGGCCTCATTCAGAAATCCTTCCTAATGAGGACACAAATTGTTTGGTTACTGAATTTCAACGAGGTTTATAAGCATTTTTGCAAAATGTAGCATACTTGGATTCTTTATTGTGCTGAAGACTCAATGTGAGTTCATAAAAATAATAGGATGATTAATGAGATGTAAAAATCTAATTGATCAGAAAAAATATTATGGCATAAAATGAGACTAATTCCATTCTTTCTTGGAAAAGAAAGCCAATTGGTTAAGTCTTCCAGAATTGTGTATTTTTCCTAAAATTTCTGCTTAATAATTGAACATCAATCCAGCTGATGACTGCATATAGTGCACTAAGTCAACATTCTATATAGATCACAATACTCTCTTCTAATCAGCTGATTCTTCTTGACTTTATTAGCATTCATCAAACTGATTTATTTTATCATGTTGAATGTCACATCAGATTCTCATTGTTCTTGTGACCCTGTGACAGGATATTACAACTGCATAGTGTCCTCATCATGAACTTGAGATTTTAATTTTCAAGTCACGCAGTTCACATACTTTCTACCTTTTTAAACCATGCAAACATTTTAAACTGTTCCTTTTGGCTTATTTATTATGGACTCACACTTTTGGGTTTTCTTCTACTTTACAATTTTTGCTATTTATTAATTTTAAACCATGTTATTTGCCAATTATATACATGTATATGAAACATTTTGATTAGTCTCTTCTCTCATTTCCCTTCTATCTCTATCAGCTCACCCCCATCTTCTCTAACAGTTCCTTTCCAAGACTGGCTTTTTGTTTTAGTTGTGAGCATTTCATTTAACTTGGGCCATTTGTGTGACCATTAGGATGGAACTACTCATTGCAGCCTGCTGGGGTCGCCAGTGGGTACACAACTGAAGGCAATGACTCCCTCTCCGTGAATTTATAAGTAGCAAATAGGTCAGCAGTGAGAGTGGGGCCCACTGTGCTCTTTCTCTATCCTTGCCTGACTGCCGATGGGCACATTCTTTGGCAGACCCAGTGTAGACATCTTTAGCTGCTGAGTTCCTGATTGCAATGGCTGTGTCTTGACCAGAAGATGGCATTTCAGAGCCCTTCTTCCATATGTTCTGGGTCTTAGCTTCTTTCTACCTTTACTTTCCCAATGATCTCTAATCCTTAGAGGGGATGGTATAAATGGCTTCTTCATGGCTGAGTATTCATTTGTCACTTATTCTCAGTACCTTTTACAGCCATGAGTCTCTGCCTTCATCACTGTTCATTGTAAAGAGCTGTTCTTCTGATGAAGGCTAAGAGGTACATTTGCCTATGGGTATAAATACAAGGCACTTTGATGCTATGTCAATTTAGCTAAACAGCCGTATTCAGTTCCCCACAGGGCCAATGCTCTCCAACACGATGTTTTTTTTTTTTTTGTTTTTGTTTTTGTTTTTTTTTTTTTAATCAGGTTTATAGTATGAATAAAGCATAAATTCAGTCATGAATTCTGTCCTATGGAGCAGACTTCAAATCCAATCACAGAGCAGTTGCTTAACACCACAATGGTAGCACCACTTATTGAATAAGTAAGTAGGCAAATCTTGCCTGACAAGTTGGTTTTATAGTTCTAAGGGTTTACAGTTGGATCACACCCTTGGCTGCTTTTCTCTGCTAGCAGTCTGCTTAGCACCTTGCAGAACTATGAAAGCTTACTGGCAGAGAAGATTATTCCAGCTCAGCTGCAGCTTGGTTTTTCCTTATTATGCAGCCAAGTTGTTCTGTGTCTCCTGCAGTAGGATCTTATCATATAGTTCTGGTGGGCTATGAAGAAGAATGGCAAGCAGCTGTACTCTTGTGGGGGCCCTCTGGATCCTCCTCGTTTTTTTTTTAAACTAACCAATGCTCTCTAGGAGCAGTTTTTTTTTTTTCAAGTCCTGTGGGGTATCCCCCTTCAAATATTTTTATTTATTTATTTATTTATTTATTTATTTATTTATTTATTTATTTTAATTTTTTTAGTTTATTATTTTCCTATTTGTATGAGTACACTGTCTGTATGTAGGTTGGTGCACCCGTGTCGTGCAATGCCTCGGAGGTCAGAAGAGGGTGTTGGATTCCCCTGGAACTGGAGTTAGAGATGGTTCTTAGCCGCCATGTGGGTGCTGGGAATCGAACCCGGGTCCTCTGCAAGAGCAGTCGGTGCTCTTAACCACTGAGCCATCTCTCCAGCCCCTCAAATATTTTTTAAAAGAAAAGATAAGATTAATGATGTTACAACACACTAGGTTTTCATATGGCTTTTTCATACCACCTTCATTTTCATTAAGCACTCCCCCAAACTCTCATCTCCCTTATCCCCCATCTATCTGCTTAGACTTTTCTACCACAGTTTTCCACCTCTTTATATTCATACAACCATTCTTTCCTCTTTGGAGGCATCCTGTTCCTAATGGCAGCTTTCTAGTTTTCTGGCTTCCACAGGAACTTCAAGTTGGACACATAAAATTAGAGATTTGATTCTATGGTCCACTTGTGAGAGAGAATGTGCAGTTTTTGTTTTTCTGTCCCTGGACTATCTCATTCAATGCAACTTTTTTAGTTCAATCAATTTATCTGCAAATCTCATAATTTTATTTTTATTTACAGCTGAGTCAAACAGATTGTGTGTACTACATTTTTGTCATCCATTTACCCATCAGTTGATGGACTTCTTGGATCATTCCATTTCATAGCTATTGTGAATACAATGACCATGAACATGGATGAGCAAGTATCCTTGTACATGATATAGGCCTTTGGGTATATATCCAGGAGTGGCATATCTGCGTCTTCTGGAAGTTCTCTTCTTGGCTTTTTGAGGAATCTCCACAGTGACATCTATAATGATTTCACCAGTATGCACTCCCAACATCCTGATTATTATTTTCTTGATGATAGCCATTCTGACTGGGGTAAGATAGAATCTCATAGTAGTTTTAATTTGCCTTTCTCTGATGGGAGCTATTTATTTTGTTTTATTTATTATTTTATTTTATGTATATAAGTGTATTGCTTGCATGTATGTAAGTGTACTCACGGAGGTCAGAAGAGGGCATTGGATCCCCTGGAACTGGAATTATAGCCACCACGTGGGTGCTGGGATTCAACCCTGGGTCTTCTGCAAGAGTAGCCAGCGCTCTTAATTGCTGAGCCATCTCTCCATTCTGGGAACAATTTTTAGGTGTATCTTATGATTTTGGTGTGTGGATTTGTTTTGCTGCTTGTGACTCTAGTATGAAACTCAAGCCTTCCTTTGTTGAGTTTAACTCTGATTTTGTTTGTATAATTGATGTGCCTTGGTTGTTTTTTGATTGAGTATGCAAAGCTGGCTGGTCTAGACTTCAGGTTTTCTCTTTTGGTTTTACTAATGCATCTCTCAATGCTCATCAACAAAGTTCCTTCATGCAATAGAAGGCAATGAACCCAGGTCTCAGGAACCATTGTGGAAGAAGGGTCAGAAAGACAGGGGAGGTGAATGACCATATGGAATAGGGTCTTCCAGGCTCCAGAGACCTTTTGCATATGAACTGACAGCAATTGTGTCAACATGCACAAGACCCATGCAAACTCAAGCAGACAAACCCCCCACATAGAACTGTGGAAATAAGCAGCAGGCCTTAAACTTAGTCAAATCAGGCTGCTTATTACCACTGAGTGAGGAAGAGTTGACTTTCTTTAGGGGATTGACAGACCTCAGTGAATGAACTTGCAGTAAGGGACATCAGGGGATACTAACTTGAGTCAATAGGCCTTAACATAAATTACAGAATGTATGAAATCTAGTGGAGGTAGCTGTAGGAGGATCCTGATTAGGAAGGGGACATAAAGATGACATATATATATATATATATATATATATATGTATTTGTATTATGAAAAGTAGAGGTGATTTTAACATCTTCATCATGAAAGACTAAAAAGGCAAAATGCTTAGCATGTCCCATTGCCCAGTACACAGCAGACACCTGTTCTATTAGTTACGTCATCTATTTTTGTTTGTTTGCTTAGTTTGGTTTGATTTGGGGGTCAGGATCTCCCTGGCCTGAAACTTGCTATATAGACCAGGCTGGCTTCCATCTCACAGAGAACTGTCTACCTCTGCCTCTTCCTGAGTGCTGGGATTAAAGGCACTGTACCACATGACCTTAAAAATTCTTACAGTGGGGGCTGAAGAGACTGCACTGGCACTGACTGCTTTTGCAGAGGACCCAGGTTCAATTCCCAGCACCCACATGGCAGGTAACTGTCTGTAACTCCAGTTCCAGGGGATCCAATGCCTTCTTCTGGCCTCTGCAGGCATTGCACAGCACCGGTCCACTTATATACATATAGGCAATATACTCATATACATAAAACAAAAATAATAAGATACAATGAGGATTGTCTCTGGGAAGAATTATGACTAGTCATTATGAGTGAAAGGTGAGACCCAAACCAATAATTCTGAAACATGAGTATATAGCTTAATATCTTTAAAAGAAAAAGGATTTAAGGCCAGGTGTGGTGCAAGCCTTTAATCCCAGCACTCGGGAAACAAAGGCAGGCAGATCTCTGTGAGTTCAAGGCCCACCTGGTCTACATAGTAAGTTCCAGGACACCTGGGGCTACAGAAAAAGCCTGTTTCAAAAAGACCAACCAAAAAAAATTCACAGAAACAGGAGTAATAAGTTGGACTCTGTTGCATTAATTTTTCCTGGGGTGATATGAACAAAGGTCTGTTTACCCTAGATAGGGTGCCAGTGATAGACTGAAGACATAGTTACACCCAAGTCTAGCTTGATGAACCAGTGAGTTGATTGGGTGACTCCAAGCAGCTTCTTTACCAGAAAGCCCCACCCAGCATGGATGACAAACTCCTAAAAGCTGTATAGATGGAGTCCCCCACTGTCTCTCTCCAGTTAAACTTTACCATCTACATACATATATTCCTATATATGTCTACAACTGGGGTGGAATTAAAAGTAGCTGGGTGAGGGGGGATTACAGGAGGAAGTGAATGAATGGAATCTCAGATAAGAAAGTCCTTTTTTTTTTTT